>JACRUU010000020.1:6975263-7090263 GCA_030449085.1 Kryptopterus vitreolus
CATTAATAGGCTTTTTCTATACTGGCTGCTTATTCTCAGAGACTTGAAGGGTTGACGTGGCGCATAATCTGGGTCTAATAATAAATGACAGGGGATTTAGCACTTTCTGTTTCCTACTGTAACATAAAAAGCTAGAAAATAGCAGAAAGGCTTTAGGGAGAAGGATTATCTTGAGCTGTTTGAATTATTTGTGATAACGTGTTTCGAGGATGTAGCACGACATTAAATGTATAACCCTATAATAATAATAATAATAAAACGGATGGCTATTTGTACGAAACTAAAAACCGTAGTAGTTTTTAAAAAAAAGAATTCCATTCATTACACATTGTTATAGGTCAATGGTGGCATGGTAACACCAGCTCGTCATTCCAGGAGCAACACGTTCCGTTCTCCATTTTATTTTTCTTGTTTTAAAAATAGATCTACAAATTGTACATTTATATTTAGATCTGTAATGAGCAAGCATGAGACGACAGTAGAAAGAAAAGAGATGTACCAGACTCAAATAAGAGCTCTACTTATTTGGCATGTGACTAAGATTATGAGTCATTATTCATTCACTAACGTATAGTATAAATTCAAACATTTTCACTGGTACTGTGTGAAAATATGTTCGCTAATAGTCTTTATGCACTTCATAGGACAATTTGTAGTGTAGGATCATCCACAGCAATCATTTATAATGAATTAGTGAGTCTTTCTTTATTGTAAGAAAACATAGACTAAAAGGCTGAAAGTAGTTGCATAATTTCTTCATTCCTAAATCAGGAATTACATTCACTACAGCAATGTCTGCCTGTAGAAGAGAAGCCCACCAAGAGAACATTCATGTGCGTGTATGTGTGAGTGTGAGAAAGGGATTTAGACTGTTGAGGTTACATTTCCTGTGATGAAGCCTATTCATCCTTTTCTAGCGCCAAAGAAATTCCCCCTTTTTTGCTAAGAAAGCACAATCATTTCCAGATGTTTATTCCAAATCTGGCAAACATTTAAACCTAAAAGGAAACATTAAACAAACTTGGAGGTGTTCAACAACATGTGAATCGACGGTCTGGCATGATTTCATTAGAGGTCTGCTCAGGATTTCAGCACACTGAAAGTTGTTGTTTTTTTTTAAGCCTTTGCAAGTATTTACTTTATGGACCAGGTTTAATTCAGACCGAACCATCTGCAAAGCTGCATTTCAATGTGTCAGTGCAGAATGTGACCTCGGCTTCCTTTCAGGTCAGGATTAGTTTACAGTCACTTCCCTTATCTCATCTCTCGTCCTTTTCACAGACACACACACAACACACACACACACACACACACACACACACACACACACACACACACACACACACACACACACACACACTGTTCTTTCTGATCTCAAAAACACTCATATAAAAAACTACAGTACATATTGTAAATATTTGAAGACACACCTTCAAACCCCTCCTAAACAAAAATTGGCCCTGAGTTTCTCCTCATCACTATGGTAACAGCTGGTCGTCTGGTGTCAGTCAGGTGTTTCCGTGGTAACTGCTGGGTTATGACTGGCCAGGGGTCTTGTGGGATATGAGGGGCAGATGGCATTATGGGATATGTTAGTCATCCGTGACATCCGCCCTCTGAGTACAAGCTGTGCCTTATAGACTGACCAGGGAGGATGAACGTATATATATATATATATAGATATATATATATATATATATATATATATATATATATATATATATATATATATATATATATATTATAAAGGAGTGTGTGTGTGTATGTGTGTGTGTGTGTGTGTGTGTGTGTGTTGATGTTTCGGTGTCTTGGTGTGTCTCAGTGTGTGTCAGTGTGCACAAATGCATAAAGGCTAACTGAGCTTGACAAGGAGTACCTAATTGACTCTGCCAGTCCCTGTTGACACTTAGCCCACTCCCTAAGGGCTCCCTGATGAAAAGCTGTTCATTTGGTGTGTCTGCATGTGTGTCTGTGTGTGTGTGTGCGTGCGCGTGCATGTGAGTACATTCATTTATTGAAATGCGCATATATATATATATATATATATATATATATATATATATATATATAAATGTGTGTGTGCATTAAAATAAGAAGCAGGGGTAAAACCTTCTATGTGAATTGTACCATCATTTTTTACCACAAGGTTGAAGGGAGCTACTCAGCATGACACATCCACCAAGGACAGATGGAAAGTGTCTCTCTCTCCTCTGTCTGTCACATTTTCTCTCTCTCTCTCTCTCTCTCTCTCTCTCTCTCTCTCTCTCACACACACACACACACACACACACACACACAGAAAAATGTATCATTATACTCTGTTAATCCACTAAGCAGAGACATTTATATGAATATAATTCTTGAATATTTTGCAAACACAGTGTATATCTTTTATCTAAACTTAACATTCATTAATAATAAAAAACAAAACAAAACACAAACAGGAATTTTGCAATAGAATTACAATAAAATTACAGCACAAATTGGAGTTATATGTATGTATGAGGTGCCAAAGTAATTTCTATATCTTGCATTTGTGCAGTTGACACTCTTATACCAACTGCTATAGCCACATGTGGTGGTGTAGTTAAGATTCATGCATGTGTAAAAGAGAAGGTGGGGTGCTAGTGAGGTGAAAGGTCAGGAAAGGTGATCAGCAGGGGGCGATCTAA
This sequence comes from Kryptopterus vitreolus, assembly GCA_030449085.1. Taxonomy (NCBI): domain Eukaryota; kingdom Metazoa; phylum Chordata; class Actinopteri; order Siluriformes; family Siluridae; genus Kryptopterus; species Kryptopterus vitreolus. The sequence goes on from JACRUU010000020.1 coordinate 6,977,936, forward strand.
TAATGTCTAATTATTCTACAAAAAACAAGGTGTAAAATTAATTATGTTTATCTCTGGAGCTGGAGTTTTTCCAAGGGAATTTTTGGCTTTATTTATTAACCATTAAACTATGTCTTAATGTGAGGGGATTTATTAATATGTAAAGTCTTAATTATGGACGAATTCATAGCAGACAAAAAAAACTTAATACAATTTTCTTGACACCATGGGAGGCTAGAAGGTTTATCTTTGATCTGCATTTATATTGGTTTTCATCGATCGGCTGTCAAGATACAAAAAACATCATCTGAAGCTTCTTCAATAGCCATGATTTTTGCTTTTAGCACAGCTGTACATATTAATTCGCAGCATGTTTTCCCGAACAATAAGACATGCGTATTTGCAAAGATGGAGGTAAAAAGATCTACATTTGAGAGAAATCTTTCAGAGAACAGAACTAGAATCCAATCAATCCAGTCGTATCGAACGAAGAATTCAGTGCTCGTGCACCAGTGGAACACTCTGACAGTGTTTTATCATTTGATCTCTATAGCACACGCTGAAATCCAAGTTTACAAATACGGCCGAGTAACACACTTCATTTATCAGGAATTCCAGTCGAAGCTGCCGCAAACAATATAGCTCGGCATATTTATCTCGGTGAAAAAAACGATGCCCCAGAGTTTTAACACTTGGGCTGAATCATTTAGAGAATGGAGGTGTAGGGAATAAAAACACAACAAATACAATTCAACTCTACTTTTTTTTAAAGGCACAAATTCTCTCAAACAGGATGGAGACAAGTCTTTTCAATACAAATGAAATGGTGTACTGAATTTCTGTATGACTCCTGACATTGTCGAGTATTAACAACATTAACAGCTACAGCAATTTGAGCTACAGGAGCTCATCTATTGGAGCTCGGACCACACGGACTAGCCTTCGCACCACACGTGCATTAATGAGCCTTGGCTGCACGTGACCACGTTGCTAGATAACCTCACAGTCGTCTAGACATCACAATTCGTCAGACTAACTCAAATCCTTACACTTGGCCATATATTCTGGTTTTAACATTGAGGACAAAAGGGTCATTTGTTGCTTAATAATATCTCACCTACTAACATGATGAAGAGTGCTATTCACTCATTATAATGTTGTTATAATGTTATCCCTAATTGGTGGATAAGATAATGCTAACTTAAGACATGCTCTATAACGTCTGCCTACATTTGTACTGTTAGAAGTGTATCTGCAGAAAGGTATGTGCTACAGTGAAACGTGTATGTTTTAGAGATATCATACAAGGCAAGTTGAATGAGCACATGTGATTATGCTCGCTACCTGTTTTGTTTTTGCATGTATTTTGTAAGGCATGTATTTTTTCCACATGTTCATTTAGGAGGTGGAAGTCCAGTGGTTAACCAAGCCCACCACCACCAGCTGCCATTTGTGGGTCCTTGAGCAAGGCCCTTAACCCTCAATTGCTCAGTTGTAAGACGCTCTGGATAAGGGCATCTGCCAAATGCTGTAAATGTAAATTTAATGATGTGATGTTTTTTTTTTTCATTTTGTTATTTGTGAGTATGATTTATTTATTTATTCATTCAAATGCTATTTTATATTTGCATGAATAATGATAATGTTTATCATCATGATAACCATGAACGATTTTTAGAAATATTTTGTTAGATTGTTTCTTTTTCTAATCCTATTTTGGGATTATTCAGTTATTTGCATGCTTGATACCTACCCCCTACACAACCCCGGCCCATCTACACAACCCCCAAGGATTCATTTTCTAGTGTGATTTTTGACTGTGTGTTTGTGAAGACGTTGGTGTGTGCTGGTCGTCCGTGTAGACTGTGTGTATGAACAAAGTGAAGCGTGTACAGTATACAATGGAGATATGCAGTTACAGCATGATGCGTAGTGTGCAGGTGTGCTCTCCAGTCCTTCGGCATGTTGCACTTGTCATCCTGTCAAATCCTGATATCTCTGTAGCTAAATCTCTTCATCCTCTATAGTCCTCCTTTTCACAGACTGCACTGTTGACATGATGTAGCTCGCACACAGCGTGTGGTGAGCACAATCGACTCCGCTGCTGGGAAGAAGATTACATACGCACATGCAAAACAATATCACTAAGGCATCATTTTCATATAATTGTCTTTCCCCAGCAGGAAGAGCAATATCTAAGCTCAGAAGCATATCAGTGAGAGCAGCAGGTTGGGAGCCTAGAGCATTAGCCTCATGTTAAATAGTTAATGTAGCTATTACTGAGTTACATCACTCTGCGTCTTCCTGCTATAACTCATTACGCCACTGATATATAATATTCATACAGGAGAATCTAATTCAACTGTTTTTCACCTCCATCAAAATTACCTGCTCTGACTTGGAAGCGCGGACACGAACGTAATGTCTTTAATCCCTTTTAAAGTAATGCTGATAGACAGGGTGTATCCGCATTTCCTGCTCTCTGACACACACACACACACACACACACACTCTCTCTAGACAAAAAGGCTAAAGAACATATACCATTTTGTGGTCAAATTAATATCTGATGGATCTCATCTCTTTTTAAAAATATTTTTGAGCAGAGCGATTTCTTGTAAGTAGGCTGTGCCCTACAAAAATGCTGTTCATTCATCCTCTCCCCCAATATCACGGTGACACTTACTGCTTTTACGTCCCAGTGAATGTCAGACCAGAGCGTCCCCTCCTCCCACCCTAAAAGGCAGCAGGTCAAAGTTCTTGTTTTCCATTATGCTGCTGGTTGAATTTGCAATCAATCCAGTTGGAAGCACTTGTGCCTCAGCTGCCCTGTGACAATCCTGACTCATGCTGAATGACGCTTGTGAAAATTACACCATTTATCTGTAGGCATAATGGGTGTTGGATGGGGCTCATACAGGTACAGGCTAATATCCCTCTCCATCTGTTAAAAAGAAACGACAAGAAACCCTTACACCCAGATCTAACACACATTCAATTCGCCCCTTTAAAGCTTTCACCAGGGGAGGTTGAAAAATCACTTGGGTACCTTCTTGTATGTGTGTGTGACCTTCCGAAAAAATGTCTCACGCACTGCAGGCAGTATTTGGAATAAATGAACTAGCATGTCGCCACCTGCCTTACACACCAAGATATACTGGTGGTAAACTGTGCTTGGTGACAGAGCCTGGAAATGTTCTATCCTTGATATATGTTGTATACATTCAAGTACCTGAAATTTGACTTTTGAGCTTCACTCAGTCCAGTGTAAAGAGAGTTTCCTCTGGGTAGTGATACTCACTCCATCTTCTCTCACTAGGACTAATTCCCCTATCTAAGAGCTTTTCACATCCCCCACACTCTAGCTGACCAAACCATGCTAGCATATGTTCTGCTATCATGGTGGGGTGGATATTTCTTGCCTTGCCACATTGTTTCTTTGTGAGGATGCTAAGCTAAATCCCAAGTCCTGATTCAGGTTCTCTCTTTGTTCTGGGTCATGTCCTCCTTCTGTGATTTTGGCTCAGAGTTGCATTTTTGTTTTGTTTTCTTGTTTTGGACCATAATGTACTATAGATTGTTCACTGCTGAACCTGCAGCATTAGTTTAATTATCTACAGCAATTGTGTAGTCAGCCTGCGGGTTAGCATCGCTAGAACGGTCATGTTGTCTCTGTCATTATCGCACTTATGTAACAGTGTGTACTAATAAGTCTGCTATTTTTGCCAGATTGGAATCATTTTCCCACCATTCAGCAATCAGTCACAGCACCAGTTCAGTTTTTCCACATCCCCCCACAGTGTGTTTCATGCTGCGTGCATGTTTTCTCACCAACACACTACAAATTCTTCACGATTTTTCAGATTCAAAATTGCATGTACGCTCTCGAGAGTTTTAGTACACAAGTCGGGTCTGGTGCCTGTGGATTTTTACCCATGAAGATGAATTCTCAAGTGAGGTCTTGCCACATTCTGGCAGTGCCTAGGAGTCCTTGAAGGGAATTATTACTTTGGGGATTGGGAGGTGAACGTTCATGAAACATCCTCCTTCACCTAAGGGCATAAAATGCTCATGCCTCGTGCTTTCATTCCTCCATTATAGGTGTATGTGGCAGCTACTGAACTGCATCACAGGACCATGAATAGTATCTCCCCGAGGATGCATGAACCTGTTAGAACCTTTTTGGAGTGAGGCGATGTCGTTCTCCATGGTGTGAGATCTCCAAGGACCCTCCTTACAAGCCTCTACAAGATGGGGAGGGGAAATGGGTGTCGATTTTGATTTCAACCAGCACAGATTTCTAAGTTTGTCTGGAATGCACTGGTAGTAATGATCTGGAGTGACATTGTGGGTGACACTTGGATTTTTCCTGCAGGTCATATGAGCCATTTTTGCAAACCAATCTATTGATCTTGCGCTGTTCCATGAAGGTGGCAGGATACAAGTGCTACGATCCTATTTATACCAAACGGTGACTGTCTAATGTTGATCTTCAGATCTTTTCAGCCCCCCCCCCCCCACACACACACACAGAGTAGGGCCATGTTCATTCCCTTCTAAACATAGGGAATTTTCAGGGAAAGGATAATCAGTAGGGAATCAACAAATTCCGATTAATAATCATCCCCAAAAAATGTTAACACACACATATTCTAATGTTGCTGGCTGGAACTGCCCCCTGTGGATCCCCTTTAATTGTTGTAGGTGTTTATTTGGATACAAAAGAGATATGATTGTAAATCCATTGCATGTAATTAAATCTTGTTTAATGGTTAAAATATTTGCATTTGTTTTCTAGATGTAAACGGGAAGTTGATGTGATCTGTGCTACTATTCCTTGGAAACACTGAGAAAAAAAAAGCAATGGAAAAAAAGCTATTTGCAGAACCTAACCTTATTCTGACTTCCTGGAAAACTATATATGTGTATGTCTAATGTAACTGAATAAGCAGGGTTGTATATACGAGGGGAAGTCAAAAAGGGACATTTGTAATACATTATATATATATATATATATATATATATATATATATATATATATATATATATATATATATATATATATATATATATAAAACCATTTACTTTTTGACTTCCCCTTGTAGTAGTTACAAGGGGCTAGCAGAGTTGCTAGCAGAGTTGACGTTCGAACTCGCAGACTTTGAAAGGCAAACATGTTCAACAGAAATCATTTGACAATAATAGCCAAAAATCTTTTTTTTTTAAATTAGTTTCTTTTTTTTTATATTTGCTTTTCTTACATTCCTGAATGATCGGACCATTACACACCACACACTGTAACATTCATTTACAAGCCTTCTATTCATTTTCCGTTAGAATGCAATTATATAAGCAACATTCCTTTAAATTTCCTCAGTGATATAAAATCAAGGATAACAAAGGCTTAAAGTGTATGTATATATTTTTAATCAGGTAATCATATACAGAAATAAAGGCAAATATTTGAGCACTTAATACATACAATGTTAAACACAGATAACGCTGTTAGTCTTCGCAAACAAATGTGTGCATCAATTAAAAGGGACCACAAAGTGGTGTTCCAACCAGCAAAATTCTATATTTGCATACGATGCATCGTTTAACGTTAACTCGGCCTATTCAAAACCAGAAAGCGTATGTAAATCTACTTTCTACTGCTATTTTCTGATTTGTGGTAAATTTGTCATTTGCAACTTGCGTCAATTTATGCATTTCTGTGCTTGCATTCGCTTACTATAGGCAATTTCAAAATGTCAATAATAATGCCTGCTTTTTAGACTCCATGAGGAAATGGGAGTTCCCAGAGGAAACCCCTGAAGAACTGAGAGAGCATGAGTGCTAGCAGAGTTGACGTTCGAACTCGCAGACTTTGCATGGCAAACATGTTCAACAGAAATCTTTCCCTTACACATTCTGTGGTACTTCCTGTACATTTTGTGGGATTTGTGAATTGTGGTGGCGGGTGGAATCTTTGAAACCTGGCAACTCGATCCACAAGCTATCGCGATAGCTCAATAACAATAATAAAAACCTCATGTGACTTGTCTTGTGTTTCACCCGGCGGTTTCCTAGTCCCTGAAGCCAGCAAGATTTCAAAACCATGAAAGTCCTATCTGATCTTTATTTTGCCACTTCTCAGTTTGTGGCATGTATTTGTGAATGAACAGAAGTCTAGAACATAATATGCAGTGTACAAGTTCTTTTTAATTAATTAAATATTATCCAAATATTATCCAGTATTACACCAAATCATTTGCTCCAGTGTGCTGTTTTCTTCTTGCTCAGATTCACTGAAGTAGCTTCAGGACGTCCTACCAAACCACATTCTAGGAAAGAGATCATTTGAAGGAGAATACTGACACCTGGTGTTCGGCGTGATGCACATTTTTCAGTGGGAAGGGCTAGAAGTTCCCAAACTTAGTCCCATAAGACATCTGTCCTCCACACTGTTTTCTCTGTTATAACACACCTAATCAACAAGACATGAAGTTTTCTAGGATCAGGGTTCCTCGATCTGTGTGCTAGACAGCTCATTATGCTTGTGATACAATTAAATAAACAGATTGTCCTGTCTCTGTACACACTTATATCATGTACAGTATTTTCCTTTGGGCTTTATATAGTTTTAGAGGGAGAAAGGGTTCATCAATGAAGACTTTGTTAGATAATTAAAGGATCCTGTGTTGCGTACTGTGATATGTTGGTTGCTGAATCTAATCTGTCCCTAGGTGTGTGTTTGTAGATGATAAATATATATTTCTACCAGCAATAGCAATTTTTCCCCCTCTATCATATAGAGAACATGACCTATGTGTAATCTGGTAAATTGATATGAATATATGAATAAAGTTTTAGCAAACCTATTAACATTGTCATCTCCCCGTGCCTCAGGGTTTTTTTCTCTGGGTTCTCCAGTTTCCCTCGGTCCAAAAACATGCACGGTAGGTTGATTGGCACCTTGGAAAATTGTCCCTAGTGTGTGAATGCGTCTGATTGTGTGTGTGTGTGTGTGCCCTGCGATGGCATTCCATCCAAGGTGTATCCTGCCTTGATGCCCATGGATGCCTGAGATGGGCACGCGCTCCCATCTCCCCAGGGAAGATTGGATATAGAGGTAGAAGATGAATGAATGAATGAATTTACATTGTCATATTAGGTTACATGCTGTAATAGGTAAGATGTCAAAATGTATATAAAAAATGTAAAAATGTATGTATGAAAAATCATGCACTTTTGTAGAGGTGATGATGGAAGATCTAAATGTAATACTGTATCGGTAAAAAGTAGAAATTGTAAAAAAAATAAATAAATAAGAAATACAAATTGTAGCACAAATAAAGGTCACAAATTTAAACCACCACCTCAACAACAACAACAAATAATAATAGAGGTAGGCAGATCGTTACAGTTAACTTCCTGGTAGATACATTTAACTAGCCTTTTATTTGCTTCTTGAGCAGAAGTATGTGTCAGCAAGTATCAGATGCTTAGAAATGCTTATGTCGGCTTTTTAATTGTGTGAGGGGTTCATTGTATCCAACAGACTACAATGCTAATTTACACCATTACCTATTCAAATGCCTTCTGTTTTCTGTTCACTGTGCATGACCTAAGGGTCAATAGCAAAACAAATGACTACGAGAGCATTTTTATATGTCAATATGTAAATAATGAGATGTATGAATGTTTGTTGCTACCGAATATAATGAATTTGTTTCACACCATCAGAATCACAGGGACAGTGGATGGCTTTCCTGAGAGAAATGCCTGTGTTGTCACAAGGCAGCAACGAAACATTACACCCACCACATAAAGAAACACCTCATAAATCCATGTTAGCAGAAGGCAGTGCTGGAGTGTCACAGTTCAGTACATGTTTTTCCTTTCTGTAACAGAATTGATTCTGTTCAAGAAGAATTTCTTGGTTAGATCTAACAAATAATCACCTTTACTAAGATAAAGAAAAGAATCCTTGTTTATTGAATATAAAATAATATAATATAATTTAATAATAATGTTTCATTAATAATAAATTATTAATATATTGTGTTTAGTATATTTTTTAATATTTTTACATGTCTATTTTGGTGATCCATAACCACAAATGAATACCTTTTATTTAAAAGTAGCTCCATTTTAACAAAGGCTATAGATCTATAAAATAATTTACAGCCTTTAAAAAAAAAAGATTTAATGAATGATCTGAATCTCAGTCACCTTCAGTAACTGCTTTATTCTTTGCAGGACAGAGGGTGTGAGGTGGCAATACACATTGAATTGACGGCCAGTCTATCATGGATCATTATGCACACCCACCCACCCACACACACCCACACACACACACACACACATAAACTGTGAGGTGCAAACCACAATCCACCTACCAGAACACACTACTAATTTATGTATGCTACTTTGTAAAAACCATTAAAATAAGTCTGAAATGAATTTATGAAGGTTGGAAGAACAAAACTTCATGTAGACCTGGGGGAGTACCTGCAAATATACCCCTGTTTGCTCACTTACTCAAGCCCAGGCTCAAACTGGGGACTCAGCGGTTCCTCCTGCACCACCTGCCACCACAATTACTGAAAGCACTCCACAATGCTTGTTTTCTCTTAAATGTTTATTGACTTCCGATACATTTCAGTTAATGAGATTTTCATTGTTTTCATTGTAGAGGATTTTATTAATACACTTCGATTCAATTCGATCATTTTACCTCTGCTTTAACTTGATAATGGAAAAAGGAGAAGGCCAGGCCAGAATTCTTTATTCTCTGCTATAGATTCCAGATTCTCTTGGGGGATCTCCAGACTTTCCCAAGGCTACGGTGAGATATGATCTCCCTAGAAAGTCCCGGGTCAGCACCGGGGTCTCCTCCAGTGGGACAGTGCACAATACGGCATAATTGTAAGGTGTAAAAAAACTGTATGCTTTTCATTATGCTATTGGATTCTTTAATGCCCGAGCATAATATGTTAAACACACTGGAATGCATCCAGTCATATATGGCATCATCATATATATCATCTTTAGCCTACCCTTGACCTTATAATGTTCAAATAATTTTTTTTTGTTATGCTGTATATATATATATATATATATATATATATATATATATATATATATATATATATATATATATATATATATATATATACATACGTGCGTGTGTGTGTGTGTGTGTGTGTGTGTGTGTGTGTGTGTGTGTGTGTAGATAGATTTATATGTGACATCTTATTATTGTATCTTTAAGACTGTAATGTTCCTTTACTTTATAGTCAAAGAAGAATTATATAGAGAAATTGGGCCTCCAATTTTCACACCAGCTGTTGCTGGAAGCCTGCATGGCAATGTGAAGAATGCCACAAAGTGAGATAATGCAGTGAAAAAGTCTACACAGACATGCAAAATAAAAATTTACAATGAAGTGTCACATAAAAAGATTAATGCATTTCTCAGTTTAAATTTTCATGGAATTTGTGGTCAAAAAAATATATAGAAAAATTATTGATGCTTGTATACGGTATGGTAACTGGCATTGCTGATTCATTTACACATCCAGCAGAGTTGCACTCAGTGAGGGTAGTGTTACAGGACATTTACCAAAAATCTATGGAAACCTAACCATCAAATCCATATGTGTTCGTTGAACAACCAATTCAAGATTTGTCTCCTGTTTTTGTTCCTGTTCAGGGAAGGTTTTTAACTTGATTTCGGTGTGTCACTGTGAGGATTTCTGCTTATTCAGCTATAAGAGCATTAGTGAGGTTGGGCACCGGTGTTGGGCGAGGAGGACTGGTGCGCAGTCAGCATTCCAATTCATCCCAAATGTGTTCAGGGTTGAGGTCAGGGCTCTGCGTAGGCCAAGTCTTCCACTCCCAGTTTGGCAAACCATATTTTTATGGACCTCACTTTTTATATAGATCCAAAATACACTATGTGATTAAATGAGTATACGCAGAAACAACACTGATCAATTTGTCTTACAGGAGAAAATACACAGCCTTGAAATAATGTTCCTAAACGTAGAAGAGGAAAAAAAATGACAGGTAGGAGCAGTTATGGCTTATGACTGAAGCTCCTCTTGAAAAGGAATTTACTGCAATCTTTTTGCTTTGTTTTGATTGTTTAAAAAATAAGCACAGTCTCTAACTTTGCGAGTAGACAGGGTGTGTAGAATCAGTTATAATCTTCTACACTCTTTTTCTTATGTTGGCCACACCCAGATGAAGGATGCACCCTGTGATCTCTTGAGCTGTGCTGAAGTTTGGTCTTGGCCTGTACTGAAGCGGTTCCAAACCAGACCGTTTCAGATGTCAAGATAATTGACTTAATAATGCCTGTGTGGAACTGGATAACCATTGCTTGCTGTAGTTTAAGTTCTATTGCAAGAGAAATACCAGAGAAGAAAGTGTAGGCATTTAAGTCCATCATGAGACAGTGGGATACTGATCATCCCACAAATGGAAAATATATATAAATATGTAATTTATTCATATGTCAAAGCCATAGAGATCAATATAATGTAAACTATAGTAGAAAGATAGGATGAGATTCATTTTGATTTTGAAATTTAGATTTTTCATTTGCAGTGCATGCATAGACATAAACTGCTTCAATTTGTTTAAGCCATATGGCAAAAGACAACAAAAAAAACAATTCAGGTACGTTATAATGTAGATATCTGTTCATAATGATTGAAAGGGGTTTTGGCGTTTTAAAGAGAATAGACCTGAAGTTCTATGTTTATTCTTTTTACTGAGTACTGGGACGACCAACAGCTTTAAGTAGGATGGATGAGGAAATGAGGCAATGGCCCATGAACACTTCATCTGAATAATAATAATAGAATTGGGCTGTGATGTCATGCTGTGATAAATGCCCTTTTGTGTGTGTGTGTCTGTTTTCCCCTGGAAGAGAGTCTTCCTATATTATATACTTCTTAATGCCTATATCTGTTATCATGTCCATTCTTACTAAATCTGAATAAGAACTTTCCTACTAAATTTCACTCCCCTCTGTGAATGAAAAGGATTAAAGTTTTTGATTAAAAACACGTTGATTAATTAGGGTGAAACAAAAAAAACCGAAACAAAACTTTTGGTTGCTATAGTTAACCTTGGGGTTAGAGGTGTAGTATTCATTACCTGTGCTGTGGGTTAATTAGCTGGGTCCTTGAAAGAATAATGTAATTCATATACCAAGAATTCCTGAATAAGCATGGAATTATTTTGTCGTACTGAATATTCCTGCCTGGCACAACCACACTGAATATTACATTAGGTGGTCAGTAGGTGGCATCGTCGACGGTCTGTTTGTATGAAACGTTATCTTAAAAACCACACGCGCACGCACACACACGCACACTCACCAAACCCAGCAAACAGATAATTGATCAAATACAATACATACAAACAAAGCACACATTATCTATATATATATATATATATATATATATATATAGATAGATAGATAGATAGATAGATAGATAGATAGATAGATAGATAGATAGATATCATACATCTTCATATGAGAACCATACACTAGAGGTATTGGTGATTTGGTGATTGTAATATATGATTTGTTTGTATCAATGCCCTGTTTGCTCTGACTGTGATATGATATATATATATATATATATATATATATATATATATATATATATATATATATATATATATATATATATATATTATGGAATTTCATTGGAAATATAAAAAATAGATAGATAGATAGATAGATAGATAGATAGATAGATAGATAGATCTACAGAATATGGTGTGAACAGAGCAGCGTCTAACTTACTAAGTTAAAGAAGGCAAGGGGCAGGACCACCTAACACGTGTGCCCAACCCCCATTTCCATCTTCTAAACACACACTCAGTGTTCCTCACAAACTCTCCTTCTCTTTGACTTTCTTTGCAGTGTCTTTCAGTCAGAGCTGCGTGTGCTGCTGCTTGCTCCTGCTTCTTCTTCTTCTTCTTCTTCTTCTCCTCCTCGCCCTTTTTTATCCACATCTCCCCTGTGTGTGAGATACCTTCATCCTCTGAGACCAGTTTCAGGAGTTCCAAGGGCACTTCCAAGAGCAGTCAGTGAATTTCATTCAGAAATCCGAAGACATCATGAAGTTTCAACTGGTGCTGCTGTTTGCCCTAGTTGGGTCGTTTTGTACCATCACACACGCAAGTAAGTCAACACATACACACAACAGAGTACACTTTCTATCATACTTTCATTCATATTTTTAACTTCTCTTTTGGATACATTTTCCATTTTTCCTTTTCTCTCTCTCTCTCCTCTCTCTCTCACACACACACACACACACACACACACACACACACACAAACACAGACACGTTACACACAGACTTTTTTCTCTTTATATCTCCTTCTTTCATTGTGGTGTCCAGTTTAGGACTCTCTTTTGCTTTCTTTGACTGAGTCATTGTCTGAGCATGACATTATATTGGCTTGTTCTCAGTTAAAAAGTAATGTTTCCTTACTTCATTTTTTTAAAGAGCAATGGAAATTTCAAGCAGCTGCTTTGTGAGAAAGCTACAGATTATGTCATGTGCTGTTTAAATCTCTCTCTCTCTCTCTCTCTCTCTCTCTCTCTCTCTCTCTCTCTCTTCAACTCACTCACATTTGAGGCACTTTTAAGTATATGATGTAATGGTGCCATGTGTCTTCGCTAGATTTTTATTGGGAGATCTTTCTTTCTTTTCCCTCTGTCTGGGCAGGGTCATATGAGCATATTAATAGATCCGTCCCTATATTTAAGAATAGCATTTGGTGTTCAGTGAACAGGCTGGTTAGACTTTTCGTCTCGAGTTATGGAGCGTGTGACTCTCTGTGTGTGTGTGTGTGTGTGTGTGTGTGTGTGTGTGTGTGTGTGTGTGTGTGTGAGAGAGAGAGAGAGAGAGAGAGAGAGAGAGCGAGAGGGAGAGAGACTCAAATTATGCCCATGCAGGGCGGGTCCCCCCCGCCTTATGTCTCTTGCTCACTCCACTCCTACATGTCACCATCTTTGGCGGGGTATCAAGCTTTCACCCCCGCAGGGTCTTGTGTGTGTGTGTGTGTGTGTTATTTTTAAAATGCAACCTTTAGTGACACGTCAAGTGCCTGTTACAATCCAACGAACCTGCCACGATAAACAAACTCTTACTAAAAAGCTGTCTTGCAGCTCCGTCAGCTTTTCTGCTCATTTCAGTGGAATGACACTAAAAACAAAAAAAGCCATCAGAACTGGCTGGCATAGAGTCACTGGTATATATTATATTATATATAATTAACTGCAGTTAAACATAGTGAGAAAGGCATTAACAGTGAACAACTGTGATATCATAACTGTTTTAATCTCATCGATTTGACTTTGTTGTTTAAAGAAAAGTGTTTGCTATTTGGACCATATTATAGATCGATAATGTGTACATGTATCCAGTATATCTGTATTTATGAATGATCATTCATTTTCCTTAAAAAAAAAAGTAGAATGTGGAATTTACGTTTACGTGTTGGAAACAGTGATGCACCTCAGTGTTGTCTCTCTTTAGTTAAAAGTACAAAATGTACCTTTAAGGGTATCGAAGAAAAACTTGGACAACTTAGACACTAACCCCAATATTAATCATTACATTTCTCATAGTAACCACTTATAAGCACTGAGTCAAGTTTATAGTGCACACAATAAATGTATTTAGGGCACATAAGTGATAGGATTGATGGTATATTGTTATATGTTTGAGGGTGGACAGTAATCTACTTCTAATGCTGTCTCTTAAAGTGTCCCTTCGACTATAATTTATGTACTATAAATTATATACTATTTACTATAATTCCATTATAATCTCTTTGGGACTGTGGGGCAGAAAGAGGCTGAACCCATTCACACCTCCATAATAATAATAATAATAATAATAATAATAATAATAATAATAATAATAATAATAATAATAATAATAATAATAATAATAATAATAATAATAATAATAATAATAATAATAATAGGGGGCACGGTGGCTTAGTGGTTAGCACGTTCTGCCTCACACCGCCAGGATCCGGGTTCGATTCCCATCTCGACCACCTTGGAAAAAGTCCCTAGTGTATGAATGTGTGTGTGTTGTGTGTGTGTGTGTGCCCTGCGATGGGTTGGCATTCCATCCAGGGTGTATCCTGCCTTAATGCCCATAGAGACGCCTGAGATAGGCACAGGCTCCCCGTGACCCGAGGGAAGATCGGATAAAGCGGTTAGAAGTTTTTTAGAAGGTAGAAGATGAATGAATGAATGAATATTGATGACATTGATTATTATTATTATTATTATTATTATTATTATTATTATATGGACATGAAGGAAGACTGAAGAGATAAACCCATATATCTTTAGGCTGTACCAGCTCCAGGGTGTGTGTGTGTGTGTGTTTCTCTGTATATGTGGGAGTCTGTAAAACTTTATGAGAGTTTCTCTGCCTCCGCAGCACAAAAAAAAACATTCCAGTTTCACACTCCCCTTGTGCACATAGCCCTGATTGAAGAGACAAGACCTCAGCCCCCTACTTGACCCCCTAATTAGCACAATTTGCAGTGGCAGCCAGTTGTGATTGTAATGGATGTGATGGTCTCTCTCTCTCTCTCTCTCTCTCTCTTCCTCTCTTTGTCTTCATCTCTCTTTCCTGCATTATCCTATGCTCCATCCCTCCCCTCTGTGCAGTCTATCTTTTCCCTTTTATGGTTCTTGTTCTTTTTGCCGTAGGAAAATTTTTCAGTATTGGTCATACTTACTCATTTTGTAGGAAGGGGCATGCAGATTTTCTGTTACACACACCCACACACACACACACACACACACACACACACACACACACACACACACAGTCACCCACACACTCACCCACACTTCTGCATCATCCCATACATCAGATGGCACATAATACCCTGTGGCTCAAGTCCCTAAATGAACCGTACACCCCGTTAAAACTGTGACACAGCCCTGCTAATTCTACACCTTGCCTGCCTCGTGCTCCAGTGGTATTCCGTCTCCTCTGTGTATCTGCTTCCAAACCACTCATACTCCTAAAGCTGCCTCTGCTGTCCATGTCCTACAGCTGTGCCGCCACGCCTAGAACACAACTCACCAAGGCTGCGTGTAATGTGCGTGTGAGCGAGAAAGAGCGAGGGAGTGAAAGAGTAGGAAGGGTGGGTAGGAGTCGTACAGTACATTTTAATTATACAGCACGTTTAAAGGCAACATTCATTGGCTGAAGTGCACAAATTGGTTGGGTTTTTCCAATCACAACACAAACACCCATGCAGAGCAAACATCCACTGATAACTTATTCAAAGGAACACAACGGATGGTTATTGATGGATAAAACTTTTCCAGTCTGGATTACAACAAAAAAAATGACTGGCAGAGCATGGCAGAGAGTGAGGGAACAGATTGCCCTCTTTTTCTTCACTACTTGCCACTTTGTGTGAGTGTGTCTACAAGCATATCAGTGCGTGCATATGCGCGCGTGTGTGTGTGTGTGTGTGTACAAGTTGTTGTAGGGAAGGAAAGTACACTTAAGACTAATTGTTGGAGTCCACAGCATAATGAGGCAATTGTTAACAATGTCTGTTAGGCATAAAGTGAAAACACGCACACACACACTCACACACGCACATAACCCCGTCATCATCATTTTCTCTCTTTCCCGCTCTCTCTCTCTCTCTCTCTCTGAACAAACAGGACACAAAGTTCTCTTCTCACAGACCACCCCCTCCTAGTCATGTCTGTGTGTGTTTTTGTACCAGTCTGCTTCTAATGGTGGTTTCGCCTAAATGACTAAATGCTTTATAGCATGCATGGCTTGTGGTGGTAAAGATAGCACAAATGCCCTCACTCTCCCAAATGCCATAGCAGAACAATGGAAGACCCCCGAAGAAACGGAAAGGAGTAAAAAAAAAAAAATGACCCCATGTACCGGAACAGTTTGGCACTGAATTTGGTTTTGGGCAAGGAGATAACTAAGGATCTATTATCTAAGACTAAAATAATACACATTTACTGTAAAAGAAAAGAAATCTATAATTATAACCTACTATCATAACCCACTAGAGAATTCACTGGAGGCCACACGCATCATTGCATAAAAATAGTTGGGCTCATTCTGTAGTGACATTTGGTTTGTGAAATGATACCCAGTGTTAGGTCGCTTGATTAGGATTGATTGGCTTGGTTCAGTGTTTTTAGACATCCTTTTGGAGAGACTTTATGTTACACCAGTCTCAGACAAATCTAAAAAAAAAATAGATTTAAGTCTAAACAAGGGAGAAGATGTTAAATTTACATGCTATAAAATATGCCAATCTTTCAAACAGCATTATATATCTTCTGTGTTCGTCATGTGGAACTAATAACAAAAGAAGGGTTAACACATGAAAAAAATGCTTTCTCCAGGTTTGGGTTTTCCCCCTGTAAAAGAACAGCACAATGAGACTTACTATCTATATAGACATCTATTTGTTTTTGGATGAGATTTCACTGGATGTAATCATCATCAGCATCTTTGCATGTGAGGCAGGACTAGATGCATGTATTGTAAACCTCATTTAAAGCATTTGAGCTGAAATTCTAAAACCTGGAATTTGTAAAACAAGCAAAATAGAACAGTTTTAATATTAGCTGTCAGAAAAGATGAAATATTATATGAGGAATAAATCATGACAGGGTGTGGTGTTGTTGGAAAATCATCAGAAATGGGATGGTGCAATGTGACCTGCTGTGAAGTGGAGTTACTTTCCCTCATTGTTAAGTGTTATAAATGTGTTTCACGCTTTGAAATATTCATTGGACAAGACGAAATGAATATGTACTTATTGCAGATATGATTAGATATTTTCATGAAATGATTGCATGACAAATTCAAGTCTAACTATCACACATGCAGGCATTCGGCTATGAAACTTACAGTCTGCGTACAGATTTGTAGTCACAGAAGTATAAATGAGCCCAAAGCAGAGCGGCATGACATAATATAATCCCTAATTACTTGCACAAGTCATAACACCTAATACTCTGTAACATTGTGAATAAATATTCTCTGCCCCAAGGTTAGAGCCCTGGTCCCTGATGATCAGTAGTCAGGACTGTTATTGTAAAGGGTGGTTCTCTCACACATATGAACTCTAGCTGGAATTAGAACATTTGTGCTTTGTAAAAGATACAGTGAAGACACTTGCAACACGGTTCGGTTTAAAGAGTGAAAAGTTGTAATGGTAGCACAGAAGGTTTTTTTTTCATCCCGAGCAACTTCTTCCCAGCTACATCAGAAGGAAGTGAGGCGACATGTTTGGAATGAGTGATGACGCGGGCAGGATGTGATCTCATCAGGGTGGGGTTTAGGAGGGGCCTTGTCTTGGAGGTGTGGATAAGACATTTTGTGTGTGTGTGTGGGTGTATGTGTGTGCTTTTAAGAAAGACAGATCTATCTATCCATCTATGGATATGAAAAAGGGACATATTAAATTCACATTAATATGCCAGTTGAAAATTGTGTGTCCTTCATTTGCATACTGACACATTATTCTGTTTAATGGTGCAATAACACGCTCCAGTCAAAAGCCAGCAACAAGCCCTCAGTCTAATTATTTAGAGGATGAAGGCTGGTCGTTTTTTTTCTCTAAGGGTTTTAATGAAGAAGAAAAAAAGCTTGTTTTTTCAATGACATTTAGCAGCCTCGAATCAACTCCTTCATTTGTCAGAATGCTCTATAAACCTCTTAAACCACATTTCTTTGTCTTTCTTTTTGCACAGGTACAATTGTGTCACCCACAATATTGGAAGAAGCAGTGACAGAAAATTCCCTGCTCACTGAATCTCCAAAGACATCGGACAATGAGGACGATATTCCAGTGGAAGTTGCTAGCGAAGCACCGGCAACAACTACTAATGAAGCTGCTGCAGAGGAACCAACGGAGACAACTTCAGCTCAGACTGATGCTCATGCAAAAGAAACAGAGGCAACAGCTTACACAGAGCAATCAGAGGCACCATTTACTCCTACTACAGCCCCTATACAACCTAAAGAAACAACAGTAGGAGGTTCGGAAGCTCCAGAGTACACCACTGAAGAAAAGGTGGACACGACAACCATACAAAGTATACCTGATGTAATGGAGACAGAAGCAAATACCGAGACTTTTAAAACAGAGCTGCCAGGCACAGCTGAAGAGTCACTAAATTCAGCGTCTGACCAACTGTTCGAAACAGAGAGGGACGAAGTGGAAGTGGAAGACTCAGAGGGTGAGATATTCAGATAGACTTACATTTACATGGTTTGGCAGATGTTATTATACAGATAGACATCAGTATCAGTATTCCTTTTTACTGCGTATGTTCTCATGAAGATCTTTTATTAAGCTTTCAACACTTTTTTTCTTTCTCTCTGTAGGTATGAGCACAGGTCAGGTGGTGGGCATTGTATTTGGTGCACTGGTCGCTGTGGTCATCATCATTGCCGTGATAGTTGTAGTGGTAAGGAGGATGGGACAATACTCGTAAGTATACCTGGTTTGTGGAACACACATATGATAAAAATGTTTTCATTGAAACCCAGTCCAATTACCGGAGAATCTGAATCATGAATGGAGTTCAATATATTGTTGGATGGGTTTAAAATTAGCGGTTATTGCATTGACGAGACACCCATATCTAGTTCATTAACACTTATCCTAGTACACATAAGGGTCTGTGAATAACCTAAATGACATAAGGCGAAACACAGGCTAGATTTTTTGGCCTTCGAATCAAAACCACTTAACAAACATTTGCCTCCCTGCCCATGTACACAGTCACTTTATATTTATACAAGACATTTTTAGCTCATGTATAAAATAACAACGTGTCACAGAGGAAGCATGTGTTACCCTTCTGCCTCCCAGACTGGCAGCTGTCATTGTATGGGAAGATCTTGCCAGTGGGTATGAAATGAAAATGGGGTATTACGAGGAGGTGAAATATTTGGATGCTAACAATAAACATTTCTCTGTGGTAGATGAGAAAGAAAGACAATTCACATAAACATGTATTGATCAATTGTTTATTAATATAACCCACGTACAATTCTAATAAAGATAAAACCTGGCACAACTATTAACGATATCTATTATGTTAATATATACACTATAAGATCAACTCTTTGACTTTTGTAGTTTTACATCTGATTGTTATTACATCCTAAAGCTAGCCATACAGGGCCTGTTCATAAGTAATGCCTGAGGTAATGACTAGCTAAATTAGCAGTTATTAGTCTGTCTAATAACATGGTTCTGACAATTGTAATGGCTAGAACAGCAGACCTATTGTTTTCACCTTTCTACACTGAGAGCAAAATGTGTCCAGTTGAGCACAAAATAACAAGTAAGGAACATTCAAGTTGCCTAGTTTAGCTGTGATTAGAATGTCATTATGTACCAAACTGCAACTATTAGACTGATTCCTGTAAAAAGGAAAGGAAAAAAATACCAAGTGCATTAGAGTTGGACCATAAAGCATCATTAAACATGAATTTGAATTTAACAGCCATTAATTTTGGTGTAATATGGAACACAAGACATTAATAAACATAAATAACTAATTCATAGTTATACAGTAATCATGTCCTATGCTTTATTATTATCAAGATCCATGATTAATTTCTCTCTCTCTCTCTCTCTCTCTCTCTCTATATATATATATATATATATATATTTTTTTTTTTTGCTTTGATTACTCCTGTCAAAGGAAGTGGAGGTGTGAATATGCATATGCGTGTGCATGTGTGTTTCTCCTGACAACATTGTGTGCGACAACTAAAGTCCTTCTGATGTTGTTGCTCTTTTTTAGTCCCTGAAAAGGAAGCCGGCCCGACAGGAAGAAACAAGGAAGAAAGGCGGAAAAAAAAGAAGTTCTGGAAATTCCGAACTACTGAACTGACGTCATTTCCTGTCATTAAATAAGCGAGCTAGGAGTACTCTAATCATCCAGGACTATTAGGGCAGCATCCTGCCTTCTCCCCAACCCTAGAGCCATTGATATGGATGCTCTGCCCTTCCCCCAACAAACATCAAATTCTCATTAATCGTCCAAAAAACAACCAAAGATTAAGACAGGAAGTAAAGGAGGAAGAATTTTTTTTTTATGTCACATATAGGATTAACAGATAAGGGTTGTTATGAGGACCTAATGAACAAACATATTATATTATATTATATTATATTATATTATATTATATCATTGTATATTATATTACAAAACAATAGGGAGAGATAAGGTAAATACGAAATAGTACATGGTGTAAATAACACAAAAAAATCGGCATAACTCACCAGCGTTAACCTTCTTTTATTATTTTTCTGCATTCTATGTATCGAAAGCATGCATGCACACACACACAAGCAGTCTTTGTGTCTGTATACACATTCAGTTCCATGTAAAATAACAGCATTGATGTCCTGCAGTAGTATGAAGCATAAATGGCAATTTATAACTATATTATAAAGAGGCTGTAGCCTGTTGTATGCTGTCACAAGCAGATTCTGTCAGGACAAATAAGGCCTGTATGATGTCTTCCATTTTTTTTTTTAAATATGTGTAACCTGTTACTTAAATCCTGGGATATAAAATCTCGACAAAACATTAACAGGTGTGGCAGCCCGGATACTTTCTATGTGCAACACTCGCAGTTTATTAATGTGAATTTGAATAGCTGCGGCTGTTTTTCCACAGCCTCCCTCTTCAGCAGCAGTCACATCTTATTTACTTTTGTTTGACAGCATAATGCCAGTTTGAATGCTGCTCAAAGTTCTGCAACCAGAGTCATTTTTTTGGGGGCGGGGGGATTTTTTTTTTTCAATCTGGAAAACATTTAAGAAGCTTCGAGACACTTAGGTCTCATCAGGCTTTTGCATTATGTGGTCTGGCTACCAGACCAGTGTGTTAACCTCAGGTTCACTGGACGTCTCGCGGTGGTTATTAAGGGGTGTGTGTTATGCTGTGCTTGCTTTAATATGTGCACTGACTGACAAACAATTTTTAATGTAAAAGTTTTTGAGACACTGCAACTATTTGCAACGATGCCTTTTTTAAACGCTTATAGTCTGAACGCTATCTTCCTTTACTGTCCGCTATCTAAGCCATTTTATTTAATTGCAGTGTTTTTTTTTCTTTCTTTTCTTTTTCTGTTTGGATGTTCATGTTCATACTGTTTCAATAAAAAAGTGAAAACGAAAATCATAAATGTTCTGTTTATGCGACAAGTGACAACTTTTCTAATATGAAATATCAAAAGTTCTAAAAGTTAACTGTGCACCAGGCGATATCAATAACAAGCCACAATTTATTATCTTTAATTATATCGAATCCTCGTTGGTATTACATCAGAACCGTTCATTTCGCTGTCCCTGTCTTTCTCTGTACCTACGTGCTGGTGAATTGGTCAGTTAAGTAACATGAGGCACATAACACTGGCACTTATGTGTGTGTTTCCATGTGGTTTTAGGCTTCAGCCCAGCTCGGCTCTCTCTAGCTACGAACAATGGGGCTCTTATAGCATGGAGACTCAGTCGAACGCTCAACGAGAGTACAGAGGTGCCGGGAAAAAAAAAACACAACATTTTCAGACGGGTGGGACACTTCCTGTGTGTGCAATATAGCACACATGACTGGAGATATAAAAAGAAGCAAGGACTTATATATCCCGTATATATTGATAAGGGATAATATAGAAAGCTTCAGAGTATAGGACAAAATATCACTGTATTATAGAGAGAGAATATATGAACATATAGAAGGATATGTTTCCCTTATACACACACACACACACACAAACACACATACTTAAAGATAACCTTGACACCAACTCCGTAATGTGTTCTACATGTATATTAATCATTCAGTGCAGAGTCAGGCCAATATTGTGTTCCAGGGTCATGTTTACCTCTCAGTCCAACACAGTGAAAACTACTGATTGCTAAAGTAGCACCATCAACACGAGCAGACACATGATACAGAACAATAGAACCCAACCCAGTTGGAACGTTACAAAATGGAGTTTTGGAATCAGGAGGAACTGGGTATCAAATCACTAAACTATGCTGGGCTCCTGCCATAAATGACTGAAGCAGGACATGCACACTGGAGAGAGTGTTCGGTTTCATTCTAATGGCTCTGTAGCTGAGCCTAATTCTTCAGACAGAAATTGCGGCAACGTTTATATATCCTGTCAAGTTTCATATTTTATGACTATATCTGGAGACGATATATTTGGTAATTATTATTGCCGTTAAACCACCTTAACTAATAATAATAATAATAATAATAATAATATAATAATAATAATAATAATAATAATAATAATAATAATAATAATACATGACTGCGAGAAATGTGAAGGTGCATTGTTAGGCATTACAATTGAACAAGAAAACATGAGTGACATACAGCTACTTCTACTACTATAAATGATAAAATAATAATAATCTTAACAATAATAATAAGAAGAAGAAGAAGAAGAGAGGAAGAAAATGAAGAAGAAAATTGCCATGACAAACATGAAAATGTCTTGACAAAGGATTGAAACTGATTCATAGTTTCCCAAAGAAAAGAAATAAAGAAAGAAGGGATTGAAATGCTTAGTGGTAGTTGATCATATCCCAGCTCCACTACTAATGGGCCCTTGAGAAAGGCCCTTAACCCATAAGCCCTTACAACTGCTCAGTTATACAAATGAGATAACTTTAAAGGATGAGGATGTTTGAAAAACTCACTCATTGTCAAAATAACAATTAATTGTGTAAAAAAAACGTGAGTGTAACTGACTAATATTTACCAGTTGGCAAACTACAGCAAAACATCTTCTACTGTATAATACATCAGGTGTTTTTCCTTTAATTTGTCACCATCTGTATATAACACTTGACGAAGGTGTAGGAGTTAATGTCTAAAAAAAAAAGAAAAGAAAAAAATCCACATACGGCTACAGTATGTCTTTCCAACTGCCATTAGGATCACATTCATATTGAAAGAACCCGTTGTTGGAGTATCTATACTAAGCACAGACGCTGTAGTGACTCCTGATTGGGGCATGAAGATGCCAAAAAGACAATTTCCACACTCAGGAGTTAAGAGCTCAGACTCACCGGACCAGGCTAAAGAGGATATCTTGTTGCTCTGCTGACATTATGAATTCAATGACTGCACTGTATGTTGTAAGGTAGCAGTATGCCTAGGATTGTAACAGATACAGTTTCTTTCAATTTCCACCTGTACATACAGAGCATCAGAGTCTAAATCATAGATATGATCATTAGAGATGTATTTCTTTTTTCTTGCTTTCCAAACATACGTTTCATAAAGAGGTATAAAATACACTCTAGCCATAATATCACCAGGTAGTGAACATGGTGAATATACTTGGTTGGCACTATTTTAATCTTATTAGTTTTGACCTCTCTGTGCACATCATGCAACGTTATCTAACCTGCTGCGACTGAAGTTTATGGTGTCCACTTTCAACCCTTTTGCAAACTTAGCAAAGCCTCGGCTTTCCTTATCCCTTGTGTTCTGTTCACTACCCAGCACTATTCATATTGACTTTGGGCAGTTGAGACAGATGCATCTATGTTGTTTGGAAAACAGCAAAGACATAGAAAACCACTTCTCAAGCCTAAGGATCTTAATAAATAGCATGTGTGTTGAATTTTGTTTTTCACTTCTTTTTTTTTCCAGTGCTGCCTCAACACTTTTTGCAATCTGCTATATTTTCGGGATAAATTACCCAAACATAATGTAATATTTTCTTCATTAAGAATGAATTATACAGAAAGAGACATAGAGTGAATCTGAAATAGTTTATTTGATTATTTGCTTAAAAAACTTCCACTGCGACCGTTACAGTGATAGTTTGGGAATGACGTAAGCCATGGAAAAGGCAAGTTTTCAAGGAGGCCCTGCCATGTTTGCCCTCACAATGATGAAGCTTGTTCATAAGCTCTTGTTTGGATTATGCTACCTGACGGTTATCACCTCCATCTGTTTCTGTTTACACACACACACACACACACACACACACACACACACACACACACACACACACATATATATATATATATATATAATTTATTTTATAGTAATACGCTCCATTCAAAGTCCATATTCATCAATAAGAGTGTTTGGTGATCCAGGTCAGGGTTAGAGATCTTTACACATGGCTGCCAAGTGCATTAAATTTTGGGTGATGCAATCATCTAAATGTATGAGTAACTGTCATACTTTATAGATCACAGAATCTTAGGAAATAGAAAAAAGAAACAAACATATGTCAGCAGATCCACTCCACATAGTTATATATTTATTATGTACCGAATTTTCGTACAAATTTGTTTACTATATTTCCATTTGTACTTTTCCCAATCCTCTCTGAATATAAGTAAGTGTCCCCTGAATGCTGTTTTTATTCATTTCTTTACTTCATACTACTGACAAATAAAATTAACTCAAATGTCACCCTATGTACCTCTTTCTTCCCACTGCTACTCATTTACATGCATAGTCACATGTATTAAAACATGCATGAATTTCATGGTGTATGTTAATTTGCATAACAGAGGATTTTCTGAGTGTAAAGAAAAACTGAGTAGTGTGTAAATGTGTGTGCGATTGTTGTTGGAATATTTATAAACAATAATCTCTTCAAATCTGAAGAGAGACTCTCACTATTTTGTTGTGTGTGTGTGTGTGTGTGTGTGTGTGTGTGTGTGTGTGTGTGTGTGTGTGTGTGTGTGTGTGTGTGTGTGTGTGTGTGTGTGTGTGTGTGAGGGTGTGTGTGCGTGACCTCAACCCCTCATGCAGGTGTAACAACACAAATATTAAAAGAGACTTTTATACATAAAAAAGAGTATAAAAGAGACCTTTTATACATAAACAAATAGCAGTGTAAGTGTGTGCATGTCTGTAATGTAACATTTTGTTCCATGGTCTTCACCCTTCATACTCTAGGACACAGCACAGGTATGTATCAGGTCCTGGCAATGTTCTTTGCCCAATACTGACAAGCATTAATTTGCCAGTATTAGAAGCGCCAATAGGTCATATGTTAAGACTACATGAGTAAGTATAATAAGTATAATAATATATAATATTTTTTTCTCTGGCTGAATCACTCAGTAAAGAATTGACAGTGTGAAAATGAGGAGGTGCTAATAATGTGTTGGTAGCAAGGCAAGCACTAAAATGTTCATGGTAAGGGGTACGCCAGGACACGGGTTGGAAACTTGCAACCTAGGCAACGCTGATGCATGTGTATTGCATTATGGCATTGGAAGGAAAATGTAAGGGAGGGGTTGTATATATTTGAATTTAAAAATTCACAAATTCATAGAGGCTTTGCTTACTCACAACTACAGTGCAGGGTTTGAAGTGTAACTGTACGGCTTCTCATTTACAAAAACATGCAAGAGGGTTTTGCATCTACTCCAAATTGTGTGTGTGTGTTTGTATACGTTCCTTTATTTTTGGACTTCAGTCCCATTCAAAGTGTATTTCTGCCTCACACCCAGTATTTCTGCTCTAAATTCAGTTTTGTCCTGAATAAAAAAAAAAAGGTTTTACAACAATATTTATATAGAAACACATTTTGCTTGGCTAATTGTTTAGACTGGATTTCCTTTTCTCACGTCTAGGTAAATTTGGTTCTTCCCAAATGTGAAGTACAAGGCACCAGACATGTGATCCAACATGAGTCTAAGGTTCCTTTGTACATCAGATTATTTAGATTTATTTAGGTTTCCATGTTATGTGCTGTATATCACATTTAATGTTACAGTAAGTGTTTATTTTAACTGCTACCATTAACTTCACTAAGGAATCTTGGCACAAGGCACTAAGTTATGTATAGAATCAGTGTGGCTGACTGTGTTAGAATATTTGAAGTGGTGTGTTCCAATCATAAGTAATATAAATATTTTCCCCAACACCACCTAATGTAGTACTAATAGTATTGTGATATGCTTTTATCTAAGCATTACTTACAAGTTATTTTGTTATAATAATTATGAAAAGTATTTACAGATTTAGGGAGGGGTGTAGCTCAGTGGTCTAAGGCGCTGGGCTGCTGATCAGAAGATCCAGGTTTGTTGCCACCCTTGGGTCCTTGAGCGAGACCCTTAACCCTCTGTGCTCCAGGGGCGCCATATCATGACCCCAGCTACCAACAACAAGCTGGGATATGCGACAAAAAAAGTCACTGTGCTGTAATGTATATGTGACAAATAAAGGCTATTCTATTCAGATGACCATTTTATAATGAACTATTTCTCTTTCCCTAAAAACAATAAAATGCTTGCATAATCAAGAACACATTAGATCTCATGGCTGTGCATTTTTAGGAATGTGCTACAGATTTACACTACACTTCAAAATATGATTTAAAATGGCAACACTTGCTACACTCTATACTGACGAGGGTGTGGTTATAGAACAGCTGGTTCTCCTCACACTTCCTCTACATACATTTATGAACTCTGTATGTGCTCAATTCTCAATTGTAAATGAAATGCCTATTTAGTATATATTTTTATAGCCTACATAGGGCAGGAGTTGGTAACTTTTTTTTTAGGATTTTGGACTTTGGATCCAAAGGGTTCAATTCCATGCCACAACAAGCTGCCACACCTGTGTCCCTGATTTGTACTCCAAATGTATTAAGTATTTTCCCTTATATTCTTTTGAAACAAACAGAAAGTATGGCTTTTTTCTCACACTACAGCTTGACAGCAGCTGTAGTGTGGTTTCAGACATATGTCTGATTTTCCTATTCTTTATAATAAAGAGAATCCGCACAAATGTCTTTCCATGTCCCAATTGTTTCGACACAAGTGAAATTGTACTTGTGGTGTCTGGATCTATCTACTTTGCATCTCATTTTGGTAAAAACACAGAGAACCTGTTATTATTATTATTATTTAGAGAATGTCAGAAATGACACACTGAGAAAGGTACACTCGCTATAATCACATGCCTAGTGAACAGAAAAGCATGTTACTGATCATTGCTGTGCCCAGTTTATATGATCCCACACGTACACTGCATGCCTTTGTTTAGCCTATCGTGAAAGAAACATGAAGAATATGACATATCTGTATAATGTATAATGCAAGATCATTTTGCTGTTGGTCTAAAAACATTAAATTCAATTGTTGTTAGTATAGCTCATAAAATCAAATGTAGCTTCACATCCATAATAAGAAAGCCAGAGGTATGAGTGGCAAGAAAACACCATGCAGAAACAAACCTGGAAGAAAAATGCTTGTGTCCTGATTAGGGTGACTATTTCATTATAATTAATTCTCTACATGATATAAAAGAGTACAATATACGTAAAAGAATGTTAAGTGAAAATGAATAAAACGGTCGCCCTTCAAAGTACACAAAGGGGTAAATAGGACAGCGAATTAATACACACAAACACACACATGAGTATAGGATGATGTGATCAGATGGTTAGCTCTGTATATATACTTGGACACAGTTACATATAAGAACTTCACAGTTCACATGTTCACACGCAGGGCTAATTGGTGAAGTTTTTGAGTAAAGTTTGGTACATACACACACACACACACACAGAGGCATGCTCACACAATTATGTCACTTCCACAATTGGATTTAGAATTCCACGAGTCAGGACATGCCCGTTTTAAACAGTTTTTTCCGCAGTACCTTCTGGTCAGCAAGGTCTGTGCCAGGCAGACTGAACACCAACTTTATAATCCTTTCCTACTCTGTGAAATTCATGGACCATGCAGTAATAATGATGTACTGTGGGTTAAACATCTATAAAATCCACAAACTGTAACTAACAAATTCATCTATGTGTTAAAGTGAATGTAGCAAATTTATATAAGTAAAAATCAGTAAAATAAACAGTGTTCGTTTATCAGAATGAAGGCATATTCATTTATTCAGTCTATTGTAATAGAAAAGCTTCACATATATTTCCAACTTAAGACTTTGGTAATAAATATACCAAAAAAAAACCCTAATCTTCTAATCCTGGATTGTACAAGATGCCCCTGCATAATAAATAACCAAACTGATGTTGTACCAGGTAGAGGCTTCCACAACTATGTGTAGAATATTCGTATCTAGGGATCAGCAAGTACACCATCACGCATGTATGATGCATATACATTAACCACAATATCTCAAAAGCAAATTTGGTAATCACACGGTTGCAAATTACATAGTAAATATCTACAGGAAATTAATTGCTAGATATGTGTGTCTAGTTTGGATTTCATAAAGGATCTATAAGGATGAACATTTAGATCAGAGATACGCAAAGTTTTCCTTCAGTTTGCCTTTTGGCCTTTTGATTATGACCTGCCATGATATATATATATATATATATATATAAAATTGTAATAATACAATGTTTTATTTGTCAGATTGTCAGCATTTTAAATGAGGGGGAAGTTATAGCCAGCACAATTTGGATTGTTTCTATGTTCTTGTACTATTTATGAGTTTCAAAGAATGAGACAAATAATTAGAAAGAAAACTGCATTAGTTAGAGCAGATTGCAAGTAAAGTCTTTTCTATTTGTTTTTTTTTCTGTCTAAACATTATGAAATTGTTAATGAGGGGAACGAGGACAAACATTTATTATATAATACAATATATATACATATATACAATATATATACATACTAATACATATATGCTGTTTGGTTCAATGCAACATTTGTGTCCGACCCATGGTCGAATTCAAGTAATATTTGGTTTTATATAGGAAACTGTTTGGGCATCTCTGATTTAGATGTTTAAGAAGCTGCTTCATAATTCTATAGCTTTTAAGAAAGGTTTACAAATAGGGGTTTGCAGAAAGTTTTAATGGTTCAGAGACAGAAATGATATTGAAATGCTTGTATGCGTCTACTGAAATAAAAATGAATACAAATAAAAAAGAAGAGTTAAAATAGCCTTAGTGAATGATTAAATCTGAAATGCCGTGTGGTATACAAATATAGTTGTTAATTTCATACTTAGACTGTGAAGACTTCAGGACATGGCGAGGCATTTTATTTTGAAAAAGAAAAAAGAAAAAAAGAAATGAATAAATAAATAACGGTTTTATGATGTAGACCCTTTAAAAGATCGAAAGACTGCCCTCCAGTGGTGGTCTGTAAGTATTACAAGTTTTAAAAGAGAATTCAAAGTTCCACATGCTGCACGATTACATCATCATCAAACCACGAACCCCTGCCCTGGAGCGAGTGAAGCACTTCCAATCTTTGAATAACAAAATCTGGCCATTGCGTGAGAAGGGAAATCAGGTTTGCTCAAATAAAGTTGGTAATCTACTCATGATCCGGATCAGCTATAACCCCAATCTAGTCACTTATTGCTGAGCTGGTTCAGGGGTAATCTATTCATTCTGATGCGTAATTAATGAGTGGGTGTTTTATCTCCTGACTATAGGATCCACAGTTCACCATTTCAGAAATAAAGGCTTGTGACTGAAGTGTCACCCTGAGATCCTGAAACGGTAAAACACATTATTATATTATAGAACTTCAATGAATTAGCTGCAAGTTATTATTTGAATTATGATTTGTTGTGATATTTTATTAAAAAAAAACTTATTTATATCAAACATATACAATATGTATGTGACAAATAAACATACAATAAATATACTTGAAATAGACGATTATATTTGCATTGTGACAGTATTTTCATGAGCTGAAAATGTAAGTATATGCCATTTCTAGCACTGAATGGGTCTGGATAGTCAAAAGCATAAATCCATTGTGTATTATGTAGACCACAGTTTTACAAGTATTTCAGTATACTTTTTGAGATTAAAACCAGTTATCCTTAAAAAGGGTTATCCTTTACCCAAAATTAGCTAATTAAAAGCGTTTGGGTTAGGGTTCACCATGAAAAATATATATTTGTATACTAAAGATTTGAATTCTTCTTTGATTTGTTTTTCAGAAAACACATACAAGCATTTCTAATTTATGTCTCTGATACATTAAATGTTTGGATCCAGACATGAAACCTTCTACAGACACTTAAGCATAATATTTGTAAGCTGAATCAAAAGGAGCTTGACCGATCTGTTAATGATAATAAAACAGTGATCGATTAAGAAATTTATTTGTTTACTTGTACCGACATAAATAATAGCATCAGTATAATTATCACTTCAATCTTTTCAATCACTTGAATTCAGGCCAGTTATCTCAAATTGAATTATGTTAAATGTATATTGAAATTGAAATTTGCCCTGGTTCTCATCATAATATTTCGTTAATAACTCTGTAATCTGCTTCGTTAATGTAATGTTCTGTTTAAAGGTTTCTAGTTCAGATATACTTAATAACATTTAACAATAAAAAACATTTAAAATAATTTAATTTACAATAGTGTTAAATGTCAAATACTACATTAGTGTCTAAGCTATACATTCATAAGCTTGTAATAGAAGTGAACTCTAATGAAAACATTTTCATTTCCTTTCTTTTTTAAGCAGCTACAAAAACATGAAATATGTCATTAATGTTCTTTTAAATATCACAATTAATCAGGTCATTCATGTTAAATTAAATAATCAATTATAAACGAATATCTGTATCTGGGAATCATATATGTTATTCCTCTTCATATATAAACCGGGTATTCAGTACTGTAGTATGGATGCAGTATGGATGGATATATAGTCTCATGCCCGCTGAAGCGTGAGCGTACGCGCATGCGCATTCCCGTGCGTGCGCTGTGCTGCAGTGACAGTGTAAGATCAGTGTTTAGCTTTTAGCCACCGGGCCTCGTACTGCAGCACGGTTCAGGCCAAATCCTGGCCACATGTGACCAGATCCCAACAAAAAGCCGGTAAGAAATGCGCAGGTGTGCGCTTCCTCACCTACTATTAATGCTAGTGATAATAAAAAATAATAATAGACCAGGCTCGTCGGGGGCCTGTGCAATAACATCTTGTTTATATTTACACGGAGATGACATTTCACTCGTGATCAGCTGATGCAGACCGTCTTGCGTTGTTGTTTCGTCTAACCACACCTCATAGAGGATTTTCGATGGGGGATCTTTATTTATTTTATTTTTTTGCAATGCATGAAACACTACATAATCCTGCGTGTGTGCGTGTGCGCGCGTCCGTGACCTTCCAGACTGCGGTGCTATAGCTGCGTTTATTTAAAGAAGCTCTGTCTGAAATATGCGTATACACACACAGACACACACACGCTCACACACACACCACCGCAACATGTGGGCTTCACCTGCAGCGGATGAATAAATCCGTCCTCTGCTCTTAGAAACAACAGATTCTTTCATTCATCTGTTGATTTCGTCATCGACATACGGCGCGCGAGCCTGTGAATAATAAGTATTATTTTTTCATCATATCGCCCCTGCCATATAAACAAAAACCTTAACAAAAACCTAAACAAAATACCCTCATTTATCGCTGTGAAATATTTGCCATATAGTGAATAATGCGTTGCTGGTACTGATGCCTCGCCACACTTTCATACTCTCGTAATGGCGTGTGTAATCAGCCCGTTTTCTGTGCGGTAAACAAAGCTCGGTCAGATTGATCAACAAGCGTCACCGCTACAATAATAAATAATAAATAGCTTGCTAAACACCCCCCAAATGCCAAAGTGCGTCTTCAATGGTTACCATCTCAGCCTGCACCACCATACTGAACACAGTGCTGGGTGATGCACAGGGTACTTCAGTGCTTGAGTTTAGGTTTGACTGAGTGGCTGTGCAGACATCAATTTCCGAATTTTCGTAATCATAACCTATAGAATTATATATTTATATAGTCAGGCTTATAGTTTAGTACATTAACTATGTGAATTCTTTTGTAAAATGAGACTATATAAAGGTACATTGATATGCCTAAACAAATATTTTCTCAAACCTGTTCATTATGTATAAGTATATAATGAGATATTGATGCACATTTTTTTGTCTCTTCTTGTACTAGGCGCTCTCTAAAAGCACAAAAGGAGGTGGAGGAAAAACAGAAGTCAGACAGACATGGGAGATTATGAGAATGGTAAATAAAAAAATGTATTGATGTCAACAGTAATAGAATACAATGACAACAAAAAACTTTTGGCATTTATACACACAAAGATATATATATATATATATATATATATATATATATATATAGATATAGAGAGAGAGAGAGAGAGAGAGAGAGAGAGAGAGAGAGATTTTATTTTGAGAGAGAAAATTTTAATTTGATTGATTTGTTGCACAAACCTAAACATGCTCTTAACAAATTTGTT
Organism: Kryptopterus vitreolus; assembly: GCA_030449085.1. Taxonomy (NCBI): domain Eukaryota; kingdom Metazoa; phylum Chordata; class Actinopteri; order Siluriformes; family Siluridae; genus Kryptopterus; species Kryptopterus vitreolus. The sequence goes on from JACRUU010000020.1 coordinate 7,010,269, forward strand.
GACTATAAATACATAACATATTTTGGGCAGGAGCTGATGTTCATTTTTACTCTGTTGCAATAGTGAAAGCGGAGGAGCAGCGGCAATGTGTAATTCTGCCCTGTCCCAATGACAGTCATCAGAATTCTCTGACTGGGGAATCTCCCCTTCTAAATGACTCACTGAATGAGAAACAGAGCACGGGAGAGACGGATGACATGATGCATCAGTCTAAGGAGGACCAAACCATCCTGCCAGCACAGAGGACCAGTTTACCAACAACAGAACTAGCACCCTTGCAAATCACTGAGGTAATAAATCAGAATGTACCTTGTAAGACCAGTGGGACAGAAGTCGTGGAAAAGCTTAAACGGGACAGTAAATCAGACTTTCCCACGTCTGAAGCTGATGCTGACCGGGACCCAGACTATGACCCTAAGATCAACCCCGATGGCAACCCCCAGGGCTCGCGCATGTTCTTTTGTCAGCACTGTCAAAGACGATTTGCCACCAAACAAGGCCTGGAAAGGCACATGCATGCCATGTCAGCCTGCCACCAACAAATATTTAAATGCCGCTTCTGCAGAAAGTGCTTCAGTACGCAGTTCTGCCGACGACGGCATGAGAGAAGACATAATAACGGCAACAGAAGGACAGGTGGTCTCGTAGTTAGCCCCGCCCCCCAGGTTCATGAGACTGAAGGAATAGTCTCGTTGGAAAAGAAAGACCAATGTTCCCCCACCTCCCAGCCAGTCAGCAACTCCTCTGTGCCTGATATGGAAGGAAAAGGTGATTCGGATGAATTTAGAGAGAAGTGTTTGTTTGCCTGTAAGTACTGCAAGAAAGCATTTGGGACTCACACCAGCTTGCGAAGGCACGAGCGCAGGATACACGAGCGCCGTCTGTTACCCCGAGGAGTCCGTCAGAAAGTTGTGACCTCTCACGAGGTTCAAATTCAGAATTTTGGTGATAGACCAGAAGCCTCTTCCAATGCACAACACAGCAACGAGGTCAGGCAAGAAGAGGAGTACATGGTTGATATTTCCAGCAACATCTCCGAGAACCTTAGCTTTTACATCGATGGGAAGATCATCTCCACCAGCGCTGTCACTAACTGTGAAGTGATGGAGCTGAATTCTGCTGCTACTGTGATTGGCTTGGATGCCTTAATTGTCAATCCTGCTCAGATTACACAGACCCTTAAAATGGAGTCGAATGACTGCAACATGACCTCTGACCTGGGTGGCCAGTCCTCTGGTAGAAGGAGGACATCTACACCACCTTTATTGCCACAAATCAAAACTGAATTGGAGTCAGAATCTATCTTAACAACACCTTCCTCCAACGCAGAAGGTACACTGATCGGAACGGTTTTTCCCCGCACATTAGAGACCATTGTTTTACAAAAAGAGAAAACCATTTATCTGTCCCCCAAGCTAAAGCAGCTCCTGCAACACCAGGACAGCAGTAAGTCATCATTTTCTCTGATCACCGAAGGCCAAAAACTCTGTCCACCTTTATCATTTACACTTTTACCTGCAACAAGTAGCAGGTTTAAAAGACGGACAACATCCCCACCTCCAAACTCTCCGCAGCAGAGCAGTGCATCAATGCTGAAATCTACTGTAGAGCAGGAAACTGGTTCCTCGGCGCCTAAAGTGCCAAAGATGGACGACCACTGCACATCTACCACGATTAGCCTCTCTAAAAAAGAACAAGTGGAAACTGTAAATCTAGCTACGAAAAATAACGACACCATTCAGCAGCTATTGGACTGCTCTGCATCAGGGACTGGTGGCAGGTCATGTAATCAGCAGCCATTAGATCTCTCCAGTGCTGTGGGTAAGAGAGAGTGTGAGATCTTAGCTGATTGTGTTCTGGATTTGAGCATGAACAGAAAGAGTACAGAGACGGACTCAGCTGGATGTTTAGCTTTACAGACATCAGTTAGGAAAAATAAACCCACCTCAAGCATGTTGGAGAAAGTATTGCTAAACCAGTATGCTGTAGTGGACGTCCCTGCTCCGGCAGATGGAATTGTTACTGCAACCGATTTAGCAGCAATGGCTGTGTCTGAGCCAGTTCCTGATAACTATGAAAATCTTGCGCTTGAGCAGCCTCCACCCTCTCCCCCTGTACTGGATGCGACACCTTCTCTGCCAAATTCTGCTGCACTACACACTTCCCCTCCGGGCCAACCCATTATAACTACTCAAGAGCCAACAGAGATATTCCTAGCAGCACAGAAATCCATAACCAATCAAGAGCTTCACCCGATCTGCTCCACTGCTCAGTCCTCCAGTCCTGTAGTCATCAGTGGACCTGTGGAGCTTTCTGTTGGAAGTTCATTGGCAGCCTTTAATGTGTCTCTTCCCAATTGGCTTAATACCGCCCCTGGAAGTGTGACCCATGCACTCATCCCCACAACCCCAACAATAAGCTTACAAAGTCCTCAGTTTCTTACCGAGGCATCTGCGTGTGATATGGCACAAAGGACCTTGGTGATTGATTCTGTCTTGTCACCTGAAACGCAGCTTATTTCTCCTGTATTGGTAAACCAGTCAAGCATCAGCTCTCTCAGTTTTTCTCCAAATGTGGTTGTTATTGAGTATACGGTTGCACTGGAGTCCTCTGATTCTACCCCTCTTCCCCAAGCTAATGCTGTGGATTCTCACGTTGAAAAATCACCGCCAGATCACACTGAGACACAAAAAGACCAGCTGTCTCAAGTAAAGACCGCAAGCACTGAACCATCAGTTCCAGAACCGTCAGAGACTGATGCTTTCGAGGTTCAAGGTCAAGCATTGGACTCATCCTCTACCGAAGAATCATCAAATTCAGTGGCTGCAGTTCTGCCATTACTTGGTTCCAGAGTTTTACAAAATGTAGAGACACCTGTGGAGCTAGCAAACGATGCATCCTCCACTGAGAACATTAAAGTGGAAACCTCAGATATGTCCATCCAGCACAACCCTCTGAATGAGGAGCAACTGCCCTTGCCTCCGTTATGTAAGCGCTTCATGTGTAATGCCTGCGATGAACTCTTCCAGTCCATGAAAGGTCTGAGTCAGCATATTGGTGAGCACTCAGACACATGGCCATATAAATGTGAATTTTGTGTGCAACTGTTTGAGACCGACACGGATTTATTTGAGCATCGATCCAGTTATCATGGCATTGGTAAAATCTACGTCTGCAAAATATGCTCCAAAGAGTTTGCCTTTCTTTGTAACCTAGAGCAGCATCATCAAGATCTCCATCCTGGTCAAGAGTGCTCGCACACTGAAGTAGAAAATGGCAAATTACGACCTGAAAACCATAACAGTCCTGTCAGAGTTGACACTGTTACCACAGAATGTCCTTCATTAGAGAACGGAGGCCAGTCCTACCAAACAGCTCTAAAACCTGAGCCTGGCAACAACTCTGAAAACACTGCTGAGGAGTTATACACGACCATCAAGATTATGGCATCAGAAGGTGTCAAACCCAAAGGTACAGATGTACGGCTTGGTATTAACCAGCATTATCCCAGCTTTAAGCCACCTCCGTTTCCATATCACAATCGAACACCAGTTGAACCAACCACCACAGCTACTAACTTCACCACTCATAATATCCCACAGACTTTCAGCACTACTGTGCGCTGCACCAAATGTGGCCGGGGGTTTGACAACATGCCCGAACTGCATAAGCACATATTAGCCTGTGCTAACGCGAGCGACAAAAGACGCTACACTCCAAAAAAGAACCCCATCCCACTTAAGCAGTTTGCAAAAGTGCAAAATGGAGTTTTGTTGCCTGCAAGAGGAGTCAACCTGAGGCAGAATGTCTCCCAAAAACTACCAAAAAAGCTCCAGTGCCATGAATCAGAAGCTAAGGCAAAGCTGGGGTCTCATAGTAAGAGGAAATCTATGTGGATACAGAGAGGTAGGCCGGTAGGGCGAAAGAGTTCACAGGAAGAGCTGGAGGTTTATGTTTGTCCTCATTGCAGCAGGGAGTTCACTTACCATACCAGCCTGAAGAAACATATAGCTTTCAGCTGCCCAATGAAGCCTATTTGCAGGAAGCCTCCAAAAAGAAAAAGTAGCATGGCACCGACACAGGAAAACCACGGACGGATCCGTTCACGGGTATCAGAAGTAATCATGAAGCCACAAAGGTTAAATCACGCACAGAAATCGTTAGCAAAAACGCAAACCAGTGAGGCTGGTTCAGCCCGAAGTGTGAATCTACCAGTCAAGGCTCATATTGGCAAAGGGAAATTTACGGTCCGTAATTATAAGCCTAAAACGTCCGATATTCTCTCAAGCTCTGCAGATCACATAAGTAAAAAAAGTAGACTCATTCTGATGGAAGCCATTCAGTCACCAATATCATCAAAGTCTTTAGTAGCACTAGGGAAATCCCAGCAGCAGACCAATGGGGTACATTGCTTGGAGAGGAAAATAAAGCATCGAGATATGGAGTTGAAGGCCAGCACAGAGGAACAGTTCTCTCTGCGAGTGAGAGGTCCCATTACTCGCAGTCTACAGCAGGTTTCATCTAATGTCACATCCAATACTAACAAAAAAGCTAACTCGACCAATCCAACCAAAAGCGTTGTCCAGACAGACGATCAAAATGTCACTCATCAAGCAGCTGCCGAGTCAAAGAAGTAAAAAGACAAGCAAACAAAAAAAGGCATTAATAGTGAAACTCCTGGTCTTGATCTATAGCAAGGCCATCTGTAAATATTATCTACTGAACGGTATATGTTTTTTAACATAAAACCTCAACATTATAAGAAAACACTGGCTGAGAATGGTCGCGAATTAGATTTCTTAACTGTACTCAAATCAGTGGTACGGAGAAGGACGAGCCACTGTGGTGACCCGTAACAGGGAGCATCCGAAAGAGGAAGAAGAGCTGCACTCAAACCTGCAGTGTTCTGTTAACAAGGGTATTTGTTTATAGTGAACTAACACTACAACATCTGTAGCATACATACATACATTCATTCATCAATAATCACCTAAAAACCCATTTTTCGTCACTGCATATTTTACTATTGTATTGTATTATTGACACACTACATGCCATACTACAGAGTATGGTGAGTGTATGAAAAGAAAAAAAAAAGCATTTTCGTCTACTATAATCTCTGCAAATTGGACATGTATAACTAAATGGTTTAAAAGTGGTAAAATATGTTAGACTTTCATTACATTGCATTACATTGCAGATCATATGCCTAAAAAGATGTAAACAGAGTATAACTCATGATCTTATTGGCATGGTGCAACCTCATGCTATCAAGTTGCTAATCTGAAATATATGTCCTGTAAACAAAAGTATATATAAAATGAAAGGATGACAAGGGCCTCCATTAATTCATCATAGAATATTATAGATTATATAATGTTCATCTGTACTTTTTTTTTTTTTATTAAATCCGATACCCCATATCTAAATAATGCACTTATTTTGTATAGTTTATCAATGTCTGCGTTTAAACTGTTTCCACATTTTCATCAATAATATGATCAGTGCTGAAGCTATTCTGACTGCTTCTTAGTCAGAAGTAACTGACAACGATCAATAGACTCGATAAAAGTCAAAACCTTTTCTTCATTATTTTCTATATGCACTTTATTAGAATGCAATCAGACTGCAATAATTGGCTATTACTGAAGACATTACTGATTCACTGATTATGAATTCATTTAATAGCAGACAAGTAATACATAAACTCCTCTTTGTTAATCATTAATGCACCATATATCTGATATTTATTTTCATACTTGTAAATGTGACGGCTGGTAGATTTGATTTGCGTTTAAAGGTGCATTTTCTACTAAGCAAAAGTAAGTGGCAAAATGTTAATTAAAAAGTAAAACAAGTAAAAAAAAACAAACAAAAAAACTTGGTCAGAATGCCACTTGAAACACTTCACAACATGTTCCATCACTGTAAATGGGTGAACATTTGAGAAAGGAAACATGCAGTCTGTTCTGAGACTAGACTCTTAAGCACATACAATGAGCTTTGTGTAGCATTTGTTGTGTTAATTATATTGGTGTCCTTCTATGTGTATGTTTGAAAAAAAAAACAAACAAAAAAAAAACAATTGTTCTGTGATTTGCACAATATGTGTTTATAAACCTATAATGTATTGATTTTTTGGAAACAGTACTGTCAATGACATTTGGGGGGAAACATCTAGAGAAAGGCCTTACAGCTTTCTGATAAGAACGTAGCTCTGCCGAGGCAAGCTGCTATAATGATTCGTTATATTTTGCTTTGGCACTGAAGGACTAGTATTAGATTAGGATTTGTCTAAATATGTTTCTAACAGGGTTTTTTTGTTGTTGTTGTTGGTGTTACAAGTTATAATGGGTATATGAATGGTAATAAGGGTTCACGGGTATATGTTTACATTACGGCCCATCACACAAAAATGGCCTGCTGATCAGTTGAATTTTTTGTACATAGTAAAAGGTCAGTAAAAATTGAAGCATGGTCTACGGCCTAACCTTAAATACTACTGGTTATTTAACAGCGGTATTAATCAGATTGTAGGCTGAGACTTAAACCTTACCTTGCAAACAAAGTGATTTATTTCACAAATACTAGATTTCATTTCAATCACATTTTTTTGCACCTTGTAAATCAGTATATACTGTACCATGAAGCAGAAATATTTGCTCTCTGACTACCAATCTAATCATTACACTCATGTACTTAACCTGATGGAGAAGCTGTGAATACAAAGGATCTATAAATCCTAATTTACTTGTGAATTATTTGTGGAAAACTGATGTTTGAACATCCGAAGCATGTCCTTGTTTGAGCCGCAGTGCTTTTGAAATGCTGTTATGTATGTTAATAAACTGCTCTGTGATAAAAAGAGACCAGCGTTTGCTTATATAATGTTACACCTTTTGTTTTTTGTTTTTTTAACAATTATTTATTTTTTTTACAATATAAAATACATTGGTTTATTATTAGCTTCACTTATTACATGTGAGATGCTGTGAAGAATTTTACCAAAATAAAAACTAGCCTCTTTTGCCACCAGATGGCGCCCTATATTTGCTGTAATATGTAAGAACCCAAGCTACTTTCATCCATTTTCTAAGGAACATCAGAGCCAGCATCTCAGCCCTATATCTGGCTTATTACATATCTATTCATATGTTTTATCCAAAGTGATTTAGTTGTAGATAAACGTGTAAAAGGTGAGGTCACCATCTGATGAGAATCAAGCTGCAGTGGTAATAAAAGAGTGAATTGATAGCCACAGCCATTAGATAAAACTAGCCACAAAGCATTCAAATAGCCAGTAATGCATTAATGTGGACCAAAGGAAGGCGTCTTGGAATCATACAGCTACACCAAGAGGGAGCATCATAGCTTAACACACACAGATACACACACATATATGAATATATATATATATATATATATATATATATATATATATATATATATATATATATATATATATATATATATATATATATATATATATATATACACACATATAGATATGGCATGGTGAGACTGCAGAATTGCTACCTTGCATCTGATTCTATCCAGAGATTTCCGCCCACCTCCAAAAAACAGCTGGTGGGTAGTTTGGCTGTCCTAAATTGTCCTGAGTGTGAATCTATGTGTGCATGATGCTCTGAGACAGGCTGCCAATCCCAGCATGCATTCCCCTGCCATGCCCTGAATAGGCTTCAGCTCTACCCTGACCCTGACCTGGAAAAATGGTCACAAAGATGAAGTTGTTATTCTAGCACATATTGTCAGGCCGAAAAATAATGTTCATGCATATTTCTATCCAAAAGAAATGAGTCTTAATAGATTGAACTAACTGGATTGAAAGATTAAAGTATAGGTAAAAGGTTAACAAAGTGCAGTATGCAATAATGTATTTATGAATGTATACGAATATATATGTATATCTCAAATAGCAGTTCCTCCAATCAAAGAATTGAGTGGATATTGTGACAAACACAGATATGATATCAGCATTAATATTATATAATTTTTTTTTTATTTTATGTACTTTATTGATCCTGTGAGGGAAATTCTTTTCTTTGCATATCCCAGTTTGTTTGGAAGGTGGGGGTCAGAGTGCACGGTCAGCCATGTTATGGCACCCATGGAGGTTAAAGGCCTTGCTCGAGGGTGGAAGATTGGCAATACCAAGGCTCGAACCCCGACCAACGGATCAGCAGCCAAGCACCTTAAACACACTGAGCTACATTCTCCCAGTGTTATTCATACCATGTGTAGCCTCGTTCTTCAACCAAAGCGCTATGGCCTTGGGTAAAAGTAAGCCTGGTGTTTAGAACACATGGAAGCTGTTCTGGTTTTAGCAATGTTGTCATGGAAGTAGTGTTTGTCTATTTTGGACATTTCATTATTTACTTTCCCTCCAAAATCTTCTTAAAATAAAACCTGATGTTTTTTTCTCCTTTGTGAGTGGAACACAAAAACAGACTGACAGGAAACACTAGCTGGCTGTCATCATGTTAGCCTTTTTGGGTGAGAGACATAAGAGAACCAAGAGCAGCTGCTGTAAGCTATGAGTAATCTGCAGATGTTACATAGATCATAAAGCATAGATATGGACACCATTTCTGCACTAAGTGCTGTATATAACGTTATACTGCAATGTCAAAGGGACGTTAGAAGCTCGGGCACGTGCAGTCAGTTTGGACACGATCTAGCCAGTCATGTGGGCACTGCAAAGCTGATTGGTTGTGAGCGTTTGATTGACGGGTCTTTTTTAGGGAGGGGGCGGAGTCTGAGTCCCGCCCTTACAGCAACCAAGTGAAAGGCGTATGTGACATGTGGAACCGGACATTGTGAATCGGAACTGCAGAGTTTATCGATCTCTTGCTATAGAACGTGTCCACGTTGTTTCATTAAAATGTTCATTATTTTGGGGTTTTTTTGGGTGGTGTGAATAAACCATGAGGAAGTCGGCGTTTCTCGGCGTTACTGACCGTTAAAAGGGGGCTCGTTCCAGCGAGCAATTGGCCAAAGGTGACATCATGCGCAAAAGCCCCGCCCACATCGACCCCCTGCGCCGCGCGAGGATGCTGCACGAGGCCACGCGGCATCAACAAAGCAAAGCCCGTGCGCTCGTGTTGCCGCTGCCGGTTATTATTAATTATTCATACGGTATAATATTAATTGTGTATTTTCCCAACATTTTAAGCATCTATATGCAGCCCCACTGTGACGTGGATACGAAGGGATATGACTTGTAATAAAATATACATTAAAGCGCACTGCGTCATAGGCTGAACTTTTTATTTCAATGATCCATCGCCTTTCTGTGAAACACAAACGCCGCACCATCAGTACCCACCAAACCCGCCTGTACCCGGTCTGAACCGGTTCAGGAGGGGGGGGGGTGCGCGCCCCCATCCCGCCCCCCCCCCCCCCCCCTTCTGTCACGCGCCAAAACACAGAAGCGCGCCACCGAGCAGCGGAACATCCTCATAGGTTTGTAGAAGTCCTCGAGCCTCCGCACATGCTGCGTTCTGATTGGCTGACTTTCTCCTGCTGCTGACGATGACGACGTGCTTATTGGTCAGCAGCAGAACAAGAGCTTGGCTGTGATTGGCCCCATGGTCGTGCGTGTATGTGTGTTTCCCCCCTTTTACAAACGCGAGGAAGCGAGTAGTGAGCGAGCAGCGGCGTGCTGTAGCCAAATCGCACAGAAGGGAATAACAGTGTGCGGCTTTTATTGTTTTTTTTTTTGGAACTCCCGAAAAACCTTGGCGGCCTTGAATCCAGCCCGGATCCTTCTCACCACTGCCGCCTTTCAGTCCGCTGGGTTAGACCAGGGTGCTGATGAACCGCCTTCTCTCCATCACTGCGTCTCTTCTCCACCATTTTGTTGAAGTTTTCATCCGCACCGCTAGCGCGTGCGTGCTTGCGTGCGTGCGTGCGTGCGTGAGTGAGTGAGTGCAGGTTGCCTGTGTCGTGGCCCGGCTTTTGAGCGCACACGATTGCAGGCTTTTTGTTTGATCCGTCACAGGGCAGTTGCACGCTGGTGCCCTCAGTCGGAGCGATTTAACGGGAGACGCCGGATTCGGATGCAGCCCTTTCCCGCTATCTAATCTCAGATTTTCACATAGGCTGCATCATTATTTGCTTTTGTACTGCGGTATCCAGTGATCGGGAGAAACTGGCAGTCTGCGGAGGAGGGAAAAAATTCCTAAAACAAGGAGCTAACCGAAGTTAGCCCTCTGCGGCTGCCTCTCCATTGTTCCGAGTCCCGATCGCTTTCAAAACCCATCACTACACAAAACACCACCGGTGTTTTTATTCCTTCTCTCAGCTCGTTTATTTTCGATATTTATAAGAAAACATGTGCTCTCGGGTGTGGTTTATAACCGACCGGCGTATTAGCCAGGAGTACCCCCAAGTTCAGATCCTGCGGGCTCTGAAGGAGAGATGCGCCGAAGACGACGTTGAATTCCGCTATCTGTTGATGGATGAGATCGTTATAACCATCGTGGACGGACAGCTCGGTAACTATGATGCAACAACACACCGTATAATACGCACGTGTATAACGGGAAATTGTTCAATGATTAGAATGACTGTTTAGAAGACTTTTTTGGGGTGGTGGGGGGTTGGGGGTAACACGTTATGAGGGAAATGGATTTAGCTTTTTGCTAGTGTGTGACACTGACCGCCTAACCCAGTTTTTTTCCTCTCCATCCAGCACACCACGGATATTTCCGCTGGTGACAATTTAGTTCGAAAAGCTCTGATCGATTTTTCTTTGGTACCAGAGAATAGAAAAGGCGCATCCGTGGTGTCGGGGTTTTTGTTCATCCTCAGTCAACGAACACAATTCGGGGGTCCGCGTGCGTGGTCACGAGCGCCTAGCCTCTGGCGCGCGCCTATCGCCATATAATAAAGCGCGCGCTTCGTTCAAGCCTGCGCGCGCACGAGACAAATCGCACTCTTTCGCATCCAGTAACGATGATTTATTATTAAATAATAATTATCTCAATAATTCATCTCACATAAGAGCACGAAATCCTTTATTACCTTTATTTTTTTAAATAATTAATTCCTTTGCTGAGGAGTCAAAATGATCTGTCAGGTTTGAAGTGTGTGTACTGTGGTGTGCATCATACAACCGGATTTCTCAGGATTGCGTAGGGTGCTGCTTGGACAGGTGTGACATGGAACTGTGCGTCATGACACAGTTCATATTCTGGACATGGAGGGAATTTTCACACGCTCGAGATATAATAAACAGTCTGTGTTGCTGTTATCTAGCCGGATGAAGACAGGGGAAAGGCATGCGATAGGGAAGACACGTAATCTGGTTTTTCGCAGAAGGAAATGTGGAGAAGGCTGAGACACAACCTGTTAATGCAGAGCGAGTCTGTCTTAGGGCCGTGATGCAGCGCAGCATCACCCGTTGGATACTAATGAAGGTCGGGTCGTAGATTGTGAGGTGTGTCCACGCTGTTGCTAGAGCGTGATCAGTGGGTGGGGGCGTTTGCAGACAAGGAATAGGAACCCTGGCCAAGCAGACCAAGTGGTGCATTTAGATTCCAGACAGACCTTTAAATAAATCGAGTTTCATGTAAAGACTGGCTCGACCTGTGTGTCCCATGCTGCTTACTACTGCAGTGAATGTCACTATGCGCCATGTTGGATATTGATTGTTTTGAATCATATGGTTGTGGTCATCTCCTCTTGCGGAGAGAGATTTCTCCTTTCCTCCAGGTGCCGGACGTATGTGTATGCTAGGTGCCAGCTGTCATCTTTGAGAAAGCGGATTCTCAAAGAATATATGAGGTGATGAAAGGCAAGCGGCCAGTTTTGGTCGATTCTAGTTCTTCACCGTCAGCTTGGTCTCCTGGCTCTTGCATGTTACCATCTGGAGGATTGGCAGTTCGTTCAGTCTGCAGATTACTGGGCGGTGGGCGCTAAAAATTGTATATAGAATTCGAAGGGTTTCTAATTTATTGTCTGCCATTTTTGGTTTGTTTGTAAGGATGCTAAATCTTTTCTGGAAATTTAGATAACTGTACATTGACTTATAAATTGTGAGGATGTTTTGAGGGGAAACTACACTGTGACCTTGAATAATACCTACACAAATATTCACACAGGTAGTTCCTCAGAGCTCAGTATTTCCTGGAATCTTTTGGTATGAATTTTTTCCCCCATTGTATTTCAATGCTTTGTAGTGCTAAAGATTAGCAACAGATGTTGTGCTCTCTATTTTCAAATGATCATATTTTTTAGGACTGTTTCATCTACCGTGTTGTCTAATAAATTTTGTCCCCACAACATGATTCACAGGTTCGCACGTGTTCAGAAAACATGGCGCCAGCTGAATGTGCGCTTGGTCAAGTTTGTGCGTGTATGTGTTTGAGGTTAATCTTTTAGCCTGGATCCTGCTGAACCCAGATTAGTGCCTTTTTTTCCCTTTTTTTACACAGCTATATGGGTTTTAAAGTTGCATCATCATTTCAAGGCCCCCTTGTTTTTTGCTGGGACTTTTTAAATAGATTTTTAGGAGCCACACTATGTAATGACTTTGATAAAGGGGTACATTTTTTAATAAGGGGTAAATTCATATTACTGTTATTCCATACCCATCCGTGAGGTTCCTATACCAAGGAAAGAGACATGGCAGACCTGCCCCATTCACCACAGCTAACAATCGAACCCCAACTGTAAGCTACTTTTGTAGCCAGTCAGCTTGTGTGATCGGTCGAATAGAGAGAACGTGCTGTGAAGCCACACAGATAAGTCGGCATGTATTTGAGACTTTTGACAGGGGGAATGTCGCATCCTGCGGCGCGTGCGGTACACGGAGCGAGTGGCGCATCACAAGTGGACTGCAATATAGCACCAGCTATTCCTCCAGCAGATGAGAAATGTAACGTAGTTCGGCGGTTTTGTTTTCACAACTCTGAGCGAGTAGCGCGTCACAAGTGGACTGTAATATGGCACCAGCCATTCCTCCAGCAGATGAGAAATGTAACATAGTTCCACGGTTTTGTTTTCATAACTCGCTTTGCTACAACAGCACAAATCAGGGTTTCGATAGTCATGCGTTTAATACCTCATCACACGTACACGTCGCAGCTGCTAGGTAGGGAAACTGTGCGTACACATTAGTGCGGAATGAATGATTTACACAACCACCCAAGGCAATAAAAATCCACACTGTAACATGTTTTGCATTTGTCACCTAGTCAGAACAATCAGCCAAATCTTTTTGCTAAATTACATTTGAATATGTTTTGAATAAGTGTATTTCCTTGGGCGTGTAGTGCACTATGTAGCCGATAGAGTTCAACTGTCATGTATTCTCCCAGCAAAACAGTTCCTTCTTGGATCACTCTGTGCCGTGAGGTTATGTAAGATATTTCCAGAGAGATAATCAGAAAACCATTCACTATTCCTTTCCCCCTTTTTTATCAACGGAATAAGGATTGAGTTACTTGGGATTTCACCAACGTGAGGAGCTGAAACATAAAGAACTTCTATCTTGATGCAGCACATATTTTGGAAATGTTGGCTGAATATCAGCGTTCAATAACTAGAAATGAATGTGCAGCATTAAAGGATGAAGTAAAAGATGAAATAGCACCTGTTTGAGTTTTATTCCTTTAAGGAAACAGTAGTTTGTATCGTTTCCTTTAGCCTACTACTCAGTCCTATTTTTTATTTTTATTTTTTTAAGAATTTATTTTAGATTTTCAAATTGGACCATGTGCACATAACCATAGGTTAAAGTCTATGAGCGTTCCTCTCTCTAAGACAAAGAATGATGTCTCTGGGTGCAGGTGCCTGGAATTGCACGTGCCTGACCTCCGTGTGTGACTTTGTGTGCTTACATGTCCTGCGGCATGTTTTTTTTTTTTTTTTTTTTTCCTGCCGGGGAAATACTCTTTTCTGAGCTGTGCATAGTTTAGGCTTGAATACCCTCAACCCCCTTGTTGTATGCACACACTCTATTCAAATTGTATTGTTGTATTACAGTTGCAATGAAACCCAACCTAAAGATGTTTTCGACCTGGACATTACACCCTAAACTATAGAATCACAGTGAGGGATCTGTTCAGAGAGGGAGAGAAAAGGATCTGGAGAGAGAGAAAAAGAAAGAAGGCAGGGAGAGAAGAAGGGAGGTGGTTGTGGCCACAGATGACTTTACCATATGAATGTGTCTGATTCTTTCTGAACCCCAAAGAACTTGTTAACCCCGGCTTGCTCTTCTAAACAGCCACATCTCCAGCCGCGTGCATGGCTGCTCTGTAAGTTAAAACCTTAAAACCATGATGGTGTTACATCAGAAAACGAGTGGCGTGTGTATGCGCTCACTTGGTGTGTTGTCAGTAAGCAGAACAGTAATGTCTGTGACAACTTTTATCCTTTGGGGATCTGAAAGCTGCCTAGTACTTTGCGCACATTCGCGTTAATTGCAGGCGCACAAGGATCATAATGTTGAAAGGGGCTCTTGTAATCAGAATCCTGTGTGCAAACATTGTGTCGTGGCCATGGCAGTGTGCTTCTTCCAAAATGGCGAAAGGAGGTGGTTATACAGATGCTCCCTTTCTCTCTTCCCTCCCTCCCTCCCTCCTTTCTTTCTTTCTCTTTTTAGATCAGTATCCTTTTTGTGGATATGGCGGTTCTTTTTCCAGGCACACTAACTCTCCATAACTACAGCACAGAACATGGCTGACAAAAGCAACAATAGCTCGTATCATTTGCGTCCGTCAATGGAGTTATTGTACTGTTAAATATCTGTTTGTTTGCGCGCGACTCGTTTGCAAAGTCGGGAATCGTAGCAACTGAAGCAAAATCACTGCTGCAGAATTGTTGGCGATTATAAAGCAACTGTTACTTTGACATACTTTCCTTTTCGCAAATTCAGATTAGATAATACTCATACCGCGCGGCGCTCGATCCCGTCGCTCAGCGAAACAATACCAAGTGTGTAATTACAGCAAAACAGCTGGTGAATATTAGGTGTTGAATAAAACCAAGATAGTAATTAAAGCTTTAAAACGGGGAGTGAGAAGAGAAGGATGTAGGTTAGTGGGTCACTGAAGAGATAAACGGTGAAGTTGAAGTCCTTTCTGTTTGTGTGGTGTTGTGTAACTGATCTTGTGATCTCAGGAGGTCAGTGGGGAGATGTTGTTGTGTCTGATTTTGCTCGGCCACATTTACATGGTGATTAAAAAGTGTGCAGGTTCCCTTTTTGTCTTCAGCAGATCCAGTACAGCTGTATATATTTTGCGGGAGAGTTTGGAAATGTGGTCAATGAGTTTATATGGCAGTATTGTCTATATAGTACATAAGCATTAACCGTGCTGAAATGAGCCAAAAATTAACGTTTTGTGTCCAGCATGTTCTGTCCCCTGCTACACAGATTGAAACTAAAACATCATAAAAAAATGTAACCAGCACAAAAAAGGCAACATTCTGAAGGGCAGAGAAAGTAGGATGTGAAAGAGGCACACGGGGCTGCGTTTACTTTTGCTTTCAAACATGATTTAGGAGGTATTTAAGCTTTGAAATTGTTTTTCTAGGGAAAATGTAGGAGATTCTTATTATTAGTAACATTTGTAAGACTTTTGTGTTTTTTTTTGTTTATTCTTGTTCCTTGTTTTGTATTTATGGAAAATAAATATACAGCAAATAACCTGAGGCGTATATACATCTGTTTTTTTGTGCTTCTGCTGCAAGAAATTTTTCCTGTTGGTGACACTGGTACCAAAAAATATACTATATTACTATATACAATCCAATGGAATTGTACTGCACAAAAAAACCCATCTCATTTTTTTCTAGCGTATTAAATTATCTATTACCTTTATTTTGTGTGTCATGAGTTTCAGACCCACAACTATTGTACAAGAGGGAAAAATAAAATCCTTGTCATTTGCTTGCAACAATGTTTTGCACAAATGTTAGTAAGTTTTGTGAATGTAAAGAACATCAACCAGGCGTCTTCCAGCCGCTACACTGTACCACCGACTCGATTAGATAACCACTTACCGCTATTATCGTTCATGAAAAGGGAGGAGCTTTTAGTAAAAGGGAAAAAAAGATCTTGAGTGCTACACCGATCCGGCGTGTCTCGTGTGTATTGACTTGTTCCACCTTCTATTTTAGGTCTGCGAGTGGGGCATGAGGTGGTGACTTCGTACCCACAAGTGGCTGTGGTGCGTGTGCCTACTCCGTGGGTGCAGTCGGATAGTGACATCACCGTCCTGCGGCATCTGGAGAAGATGGGTTGCCGTCTGGTTAATCGTCCCCAAGCCATCCTTAACTGTGTCAACAAGTTCTGGACTTTCCAGGAGCTTGCTGGACATGGAGTCCCACTGCCTGATACTTACTCTTACGGTCAGCATTAACTAACACACACACACACTCACCCATACTCACCTACAGTTTCCCCAGTAGTGACTAAGCAGCTGAGGCGGATTTATCCAAAGGTTCAACCCGGACTCTCGAGCAATATTGGGATTTTAAACTCCAATCTTATAGTGTTTCCCACTCTGTGACACTCAAAGTTTGACACGTTGATTTGTTTTTGTTTTTTATTTTTATATTGACAGGCTCATTTATGCATCTGCATACTTCTTATCTTTCTATACGCGCCTGATGGCTTTTCTGTTGCTACCATTTTCCCGACTTCCTTCTCTCTTTGTGATCATCGGTCGAAAGAGAACTAAAAAAAAAAAAGACTTTTTGTGCTAGTTCAGCAAAATTCAGTGCAGGATAAAGTAAAAATAAAGTCCATTCTGAGGCACCAATTAAGAATTAAAGGAAAGTTTTCCACATGCCGGTCTTTCCATGTACCGTTTGTGAGCGAGACTGTAATTCGGGTGTAAGGTGCGCACGTGTAATCTGAAAGAAGCGAAAATGTAGGGCTGCTATAAGCACTAATGATTTACGACAAGATGGAGCTCTGGAGGAAGTGGAGGTTTTTCATTTGCTTATTTGTGCATACCCAGTGTGGAAACAAACACTAGAATTATGTCAACCTTGACTGACGTCGTCTCGAGCTCCCCCCACACACACGTCCACACAAGGGGTTTTTACGTAACAGCGTTTGATGGGAGGAGAACTCTGTGAGCATCTAAATGAAAACATGGGGAGAGGCTCATGTCTCTGACATTTGGTGTTTGCTTCCCCGCACTGTTTTTTTTTTTTTTTTTTTTTTTTTCTTTTCTCGCCCCCTCCCTCTTCCTCCCTCTCTCTCTCTCGCTCCAGCGGTAGACGTCGGGAAACGCTGCGGCAGCTCAAAAAACAGGGATCGATCACTGCACTGAAGCAGTAAGCACTGCATAATGAGCAGCGACTCCAGCAGTCTGTACAGCCTATGCAGTGTCTCTTCAGTGTACGAGATGCTGCCTTACAATAACGGCAAACCGCTCTCCTCTTCAGCACAGATGAGCAGACAGAGGAACAGTTATAATTAGATTTCTCCCTGCTTCTCTCTCTCTCTCTCTCTCCCCCCCTCTCTCTTTCCCCTCCTCCCCATGGCCCTCACAAATCACTCTCTTTTTCCTGCGTCTTTTTTTCCACTCTGCAGTCCAGTGCACATCTGTCTCCAACGCCTTCATAACAGTGCCACATCATACACTGTTTCAGCAGCCAAGACCTCAGAACTCGACCAAATGGTATTAATTAGTATAAAGCACGAGGGTTATAGACTGTTCGGGCAGAACGATGCAAGTGATGTTTCTTGATTCAGCCTCACACCGTGGATCATCACCGTATGTGTTTAGATACCCCCCCCATTCTTCCCAGTTCAAGCAAAATTATTCTATTAATTATGAATGGATATTATGTATTGTTCTGTAATTTCATTCACCATTAAAGGGTTTGGTGTCAGTATTACCATAGCGATCATGTGTCCGTAACCCAAGTGCACCATTTGCGCACTTAAACCCTAAACCTTTCCAGCAGAAGTCCATTCCGAACAGATGTTCTGTGTTACAAGCGTTATCTGGATGCCCGTTCCACTACTCATCAGACACTGCAATTATTTAAACTGTTTACACGTACACAACAGTTCCTCATAGCATTGCAGCCATCCAGGTTAAGAATACAGTGAAGAGATTCTGATTGTTGATTGCAAAAACGTCATTAAACTTCGTGTTGTTTTTTACCTCACAAAAAGTCCTTATTTTAAGTCATTCTTAGAATTTTAAAATATGGATAAAAAATGTGCCAGTAATTCTGCAGGCCACTGTATGTAACGCATTGTATCACATTATGACTCCTTCCCTTTCCAGTACTCGTCACTAATCTCACACATGCACTGCAGTGGAAATTAGAGTCGGAGTTAGTCTACTGAGTTAGTAATGTGTTTGTTTTTGTTTTTTTTCTTGCAGGTGGCCACGACAACTTTCGTAAGATGATCGACGAGGCAGAGCCGCTAGGTTACCCGGTCGTGGTGAAAAATGCCCGTGGACACAGAGGTGAGTCAAGCTAGCTCCATTTCTTTTGTCTTTGCGTGAGAGAGGAGGGGAGGGGGGGAGAGCAAGCTTAGGGAGCTTCCTGTGGGCGTGGCCACGCTTCTCACATTCCACATGCATACGTGTGAGATTCACCACAGCATGCAGGAGCAAACTGTTCACCAGGAGAACCAGGCAAATACTGCATTATCAGTGGCTTCTTCATGGTGAATGAAAAGCAGCTGTTTTAATCCCTGATCGACATACACACACACACACAGACTGATTTTTTTTCTCCCCAAGGACTGCAGAGTCATGGGTGTTAAAGCCACTCTGTTAGCTGCCTGATACAAATGTAGGCTAGTTCACTAATTCAATACGCTACATATCCAACCCTATGCATATTTTCAAGGCTTTATTTTTATAAAGGGGAGTCCATTCTGTTTCTATATTTATTGTATTCTATTGGACTATCCCTCTTTAAATGCACATAGACATTTATTTTATAAGCTTTTTTTAAGGTCTAGTTAAGTATGATCTCTGAGAATTTGTCCGTCACATGTAGGTAAAAGGTAAAACGCCTCACTTTTGTTACTCTTGCTCATGAACTGCGTTGGCATTACCGGCTCTGTTATGTTATTAATCTATATTAACACTACTGGAGCTTTTACTGCTCTGATTGTGTCGAATAATCTGAAATTTTAGTGTAGTGTGTGGTAAACGTGCATGCACACACAAATGCGGTATAATCTCTTTTAAATCCGTCCTCAGGGTGAAAACACCCCGAGACTTTTTCTTATTCGCTCAGCATTCAGTAAAGCACCAGCCGCTTCCTTGGGCGGAAGAAATGCATCTTTTTAATGCAGTGCTGTGATGTGAGATTAGCTAAAATTGCATTATTAAATGAAACTGTATTATGGTATTATAATCCTTTAAATAGTATTTATATTTAAGACGAAATAGTAGCAGTGATTTGTATTGAGCACCCCAAAATGTTTGAGAGTGGTGAAGGTAAATTTAGACTAGTAACTACAAAGTGAATAAAATGGGTGTTAAAAAGAATGCTTTGTATATAGAAATGCAAGATTCTGCATGTTTGCTTTAATTAGTCGTGATTTATAATATATATTTGTACTCCTGTACAGGTAAGGCAGTGTTTCTGGCACGGGATAAGCATCACCTCTCTGATTTGTGCCACCTAATCCGGCATGAAGCTCCGTACCTATTCCAGGAGTATGTGAAGGAGAGCCACGGGCGAGACGTGCGCGTGGTGCTTGTGGGCGGCAGAGTGATCGGCTCAATGCTACGCTGTTCAACAGATGGACGCATGCAGAGCAACTGCTCCCTTGGTGCGTAGTTCTACGACCACTTTTCATTTCTAACGGAGCAACGAATTTGGCAACGGCCTTGGCTAGGGTTGGGAATCGCAAATTGATTCCGATTCTGGAATCGGATACTTAAGATCAAGAATCGGATGAATTTCGATTCCTCTTATCGATTCCTGGGTACATTTATTTATTTATCTGTCGTCTCGCCTAGCAATCTGCCAGCACCTTATGAGGTAAAACAAAGACGAAGCTGACTATCATTATTGTAATAAACTGTGTTGCATGCAAGGTGTCACGACTGACATTACTAAGCATCTGCGGTCGGTTCACCGTTTTGAATCGAAACTGGGAATCGACAAGAATCGGAATCGATCAAATTGAAATGATACCGAAACCCTAGTCATGACCTGAATAATGTGCATTCTTTGTCGATCGTACTGCGGTGGAAATAAAAGTTGGTGTTTAAAAAACAAAACAAAACAAAACAAAAAAAAGCATGTAAACCTAAACCATGTAAAACTAGTTCTTCCACTCATCAGAGTATGCCAGCCGCTGCCACAAAGCTTGATCCAATACCAGGGTTAATAAATATGCATATGTATATATTTCATTTTATTTATTCATATACGTTTCATTTTATTGTAATAGAAATAAGGCAAGTTGGGATATAAACATTTGCAGAAATATACTGTGCATTTCAGAATTGTATAACGGTTGATTTTTAATGTATTTATTGGTTTATATTGCTATTAGCATGTCTAGAATTTTCCGCTTATTAGACATATTTGGAAATTCTCTATACGTTTTTATATAATGTTATTTTGAGTTCTACTCTTTGAATTAAATGGGCTGTGTAGAACCTTCAAAAAAATGCTCCAAATATTAGATAAAGATTCTAACATGTGGATGGGTTCATAAATGACGTATAAATAACACAAAGCTTGAATGCACGCTATCCACTAATCCCAGTCTCGTTCCTCAGGTGGTGTGGGTGTGATGTGTCCCCTGAGCGAGCAGGGCAAGCAACTGGCCGTGCAGGTGTCCAACATCCTTGGCATGGACGTGTGCGGTATCGACCTGCTGCAGGTGAACGACGGCTCGTTCGTGGTTTGCGAGGCCAACGCCAACGTGGGCTTCATCGCTTTCGACCAGGCCTGCGGGATAGACGTGGCGGGCATCGTGGCAGACTACGCTCTTTCGCTGCTGCCCGGCCGCCTCATCCGCAAGATGTCCCTGCTCTCGGTGGTGTCGAGCGCCAGCGAGACCAGCAGTGAGCCAGAAGTGTGTATCCCCCCTGAACCGTGCCCACCCGTCCCTCCCTGCGCCATCCCCGACGCCGTCAGCACCATGAGCACCAGCTCCACCTCGAGTGAGAGTGAGACGGAGCTTGTTGAGATAAACCACGCCCCGAGCGTCCCCGATTCCACATACAACATCAACTCTATCCTTGTAAACGAGATTAAACTATTGACTGAGTGAGCTGAAGAGAAAACGGCAACCACACACACACATACAACACACACACACACACACACACACACACACACACACACACACACACACACACGCATACATATACAGTAAGTACTCATACAGTGGTCAAATTTGCACGCACACGTGTACACACACACACACACACACACACACACTCACACTCACACACACTCTTTGTGTTTTTGTACTAACCCTTCCTGTAAACCCTGATCTGAGGCTGCTCCCCTGATAGTGACTGCGAAAACGCAGTACGAGTGAGTGAATGGGTTGGCGAGTGAGTGAGTGAATTAGCGGACGGATGAGTGATTGTGAATGGGTGGGTGGGCGATTGAGTGAGTGTATGGGTGGGTGGGTGAGTGAGTGAGTCGGGGCTGAATGAGTGGGTGGGTGGTTGGGTGAGTGAGCCATTGAGTGGGTATTAGGGTGGGGCGAATGAGTGAGTGAGTTGCCACTGTATTTTCGGATGTGTTGTACTGAATAGTGATTTCAGCACGGAAAAGATTTGAAACCAAACCCACACACGCTCGCATACACACAAAAAAAAAACACACACACACACACACGTTTACATATGTCCCCTCCTCCCCAAAATATATTGAGAGCCCAACACTATTGCAAGGCTTATTGAGCATGCAGTGCAGCACAATTGTCAATTGAACATGAAGAAAGACATCTCAAATCCGTTTGTTCATGTACACACCACTTTGTTGTGTTGTGTTTGTACCCTCCTACACACACACACACACACATTCCCACATCAGCATGAACACATGTAAAGAAAGACTGGAAAAGCTGTACATATTCGTTTCCCATTACAGTGAACTGGTACACAGTTGTAACAATGCATTCCCCATGTTTTTAGCTTCAGCGCTTGCCTGCATTCAGTTAAAAAAAAACCCAAACAACCCCGTCTCGTCAGGCGCGCACACACACACACGTCAGTATGGCTAGCTGAGACGATGCCCTTAATTACCGACCTGGAATAAGTCTTAAGTTTTTCTATTTTAGCTGTTCGACTTAGATATGTAGAAATTGGAGCGCTCTGATGCGACCGATTATTTTGCCAGTTTGTTTATTTGTTAACTCCTTTACTAGGACTTTGTCTCCTTATGATATGCAGAATGCAAAGTAGATTATAGAAGATTGAAAATTTTAAATTGATTGTCACTCTTAAACCCCCCCCTCCCCCCTCCCACACACACACACACACACACACACACACACACTCACACACACTTTACTGGTTCCCAATTCAGTGGCTGTTTAGCTAGCCAGGAAGCCATTTTAGCGTTCTTATCATTCCCTGTGTTTTTACGCAACGTCATTGGGACCACTCTGATCCGGGCAGGGAGCGGCGGCGCCGAGGGAACGATGGAACATGGTGTAAATGTACCACCAATTCAATCCCTCGTCTAGTCGACACCTGTAGAGACCTGCATGCGCATTGTGCGCCACACCCGATGTTTACTTCACCCCTCCTGACCTTTAGCATCTGAGCAGTGAGCTACATAGAACAAGTATTATGTATGATGAATGCGTAGTGGGCTTATGCGAACTGTTTCCGTATGTCCATATGATTTTTTTATTTTATTTTTATTTTTTAATCATTATTACTTTTTTGTTTATTTTGCCAACACTAAAATCTTAAAAGCTGTTTGAAATTTCTTTGTACGACATCAACAATAAAATGAACTATCAACACAAACGGGTTTAACCCAGTGGTGTGGAGACTGGTCCTGTTCAGAGAAATTACAAAGAAAAAAAAAGCCCTAATATTACTTGAGGCTGAAAATGTCGTCCTCTGAATTCAGATCACATGTGGATGTTGGTTTACCTCGAGTCCAGCGTAACACCGAATCTTATCATTTATCTCGTTTACATTACGGACCAAAAAATGTGTCGTCCGAACAGATTCATGTTTACACCTCGCGTTTCCGTAACGCTCCAAATCCGCATGAACTCGGAAAAACATTTCAAACTTGAAGTAGTGAACGTTTTTGAGAGTGATTTTTAAACTCAGGGTAGCAGCCTGGATCAAATTCCTCTCCTGACCTGTTTTAAATCTTAGTGTCAATCAACATGCAGCTAAAGAAATGCTTGCAATGATGCTATCCTTTATTTTTTTTGCTTATTTACTATTGTCCAGAGGTTTTTTTTATTTTATTTGTTTGTTTTCCCCATAGTTCTTTTTTGAGGTTTGTATGCACTAATCTATGCTCAGTGGTGAGCTTTACTGGAATGCTTTACATCTAACAGCTGAAATCCATGCGTACATGCCTGCTCTCTCTCTCTCTCTCTCACACACACACACACACACACCTTCCCATCCTCCATGTTGTGATTTTCTGTACCATGTGTGATGTGTTCCATCATCCATCAGCAGACTGAATAGTAACTAAGCAACCGGACACACACGCTCTCTTTCTCCGTCTGCTATGGGAGCCAAGAACACGAGCAGCACAGTGTTTTCAGCTTTTCATTGTCTGTTAAAAACCTGTGACTTAAAGGGAGTGAGGGGAGAAATGTTATGTGGGTAATGAGAGAGGGAATTTGGTGCAATAAAGTATTTGCCAAAACCCTAGCAGATCACACACACACACACATATACACACATATATATATATATAGAGAGAGAGAGAGAGAGAGAGAGAGAGAGCCATGGTACCACTCTGTTGCCCTCTCTACTAACAAAGACTGTGAAAAATGGCATTTATTTATCACCTAATGATGTTCAATTGCTGCTAATGTTCGGTTTCGAGTCACATCCGGAACGTACAAAAAAAAAAAAAAGGAAAACGGACTCCAGATGTTAATAACATTTCATTGCCTTGTCATCTGTTTGTTTTGTTTAAGTTCCACGTTCGCCCTGAATGCCAAAAACCAGCAATGTTATATAATACTAGGGGAAACTATTAGACTCTAACATCAGTGTTGTATGTCACATTATTCTAAGAAGAAGAATAAGGATAATAATAATAATAATAATAATAAAAAGACATTACAACAATGTCTTGAACATGAAACATACATAAAAGGCTCGTGCTCTTATTTAACACCATCTAATACTAATACTAATCCACAATTCAACATCCGGTCATTACCTCTACAGACGCACAATCTGTGGTTTATTTTGCTCGGGTTATTATGCATCTGTGTGTGTGTGTGTGTGTGTGTGTGTAGGCTTTATATTGAGGTTATGAGTAAACAGTGACTGTTAGTCAGGGTTGTGTGTTGAGTGTCGAGTGTGCTGGTTATTATTAAGTGTGTGTTCGTATAGAAGTGTTGAATGTATTAGTTAGTGGTGAGCGACTGGTGTTGGTTCTGGCTCGAGGAGCGCTTCTGCTCTTTTATAAGGCTCCGGGTGGCCCTTGCCATGCTGTTGTTCATACTGCTGGAAAAACTCCTCTGCCTTCTTGCCAAAGTCATGAGCCTGCAAGCAAACACACGCACACACACACACACACACACACATGCAAATGTAAATATTAAAAATGTAGAACAGCAAACAACAAACAATCAAAAATAAACTGGAGCATGTTTTTTAAGGTGCGCAGAATTAAGAGTGCGACGCCAAAATCCATATTTGTCAATATGATCAGGTTTCTCCTATAATTCTCCTATACCTGGCACCCAAAAACCAGATCACGGAATGTTTGCGCAGTTTTCTCGCCGCTCACCTCGTATCCAAACTATTCTCGCGCTGAACATCCTTTAAAGACACTTAATGCTGTTTGACTTTACTCTAGTACACCTGTATACTATATAAGATTTATAATCCCACTATCCGGTGTCTCCCGCGAGAGTCTGGTTCCTCTCACGGGTTTCTTCCTCGTGCCGTCTCAAAGGCTACTCTCGTCTCTGTGGTTCGCAAAAATTTTCCGAGGGATTAAAATCGAAATAAAAGTGACGCTACATATCGACATGTCGTGTGTATCGAATGGAGCTTGCAAGCATTTTCCTTAGACTTGTTTTAGAATGGTCAGGATTTCTTTACACTGTGTGAAATCTGAGTTTATTAGAAAACACTACAGGGACATTACATTTACATTTACAGCATTCAGCAGACGCCTTTATCCAGAGCGACTTGCAACTGAGCAATTGAGGGTTAAGGGCCTTTCTCAAGGGCCCACTAATAGCAGCTTGGTGGTGGTGGGACTTGTGATCTTCCGAGCCAAAGGCCAATGCCTTAACCACTGAGCTGCCACCTCCTCACCTTTACAAATTTCAATGCGATATACAAAATCCAGCCCCGAAGTGACCGCTTCAGCTCAGCTTTAGCTCAGCTTCAGCTCTCGTCACTGCTTCCCTGCACTGGCCCGAGCAAGTTGAGCCACAGAACAAACGATTAATGGATACGACTACTGTTTGAGACAAGCTGACTTTTTGAACTGGCAACGGAATGCTTTTTTTCCCCCTCTTGTTACGGAGATCAAAACCGTCACATGCTTTCATTCGCTGCAAGTTATGTTGCGTCATGAACGAGTCGGTGTGCAAGAGTACAAACCCCCCCCCCCCCCCCCCCCCCCCCCCCGCCCCCCCCCCCCCCCCCCCCCCCCGCCCTCCAAACACACACACAGAGTTCTGTCACATCAGGCCAAGGATTGTGAGGTGAAATGAGCTGGATTTGATACATTGCGTTCAAGATAAGATAAAAGGAACGACACTAGAGGGAAGAATTTACTTATATGTGGGAGCTTTAGCTTAAAAAAAAAAAGACCATTATTTTAAAATGCATTATTTACTCTTATGTAAATGAAAGATCTTTAGAAACATTTACAGAAATTGTGCTTCAAACTCGCATTCTATCACACTGACGAATGCATAAACTGTTTACGTGGCTGATAGAAAATGGTTTAGGATAAGGATTTGGCTTTTTATTATGACTAAAATGATCATATTTAAATGAGTGAAGGACGGAGGGGCACATGCAAGGGGGGAAAAGAAAAACACACACCATTTCCCAAATAGTTAACTTTGGGTTCTGTAGATAACCAATGCCCTGAAATGGAACCTGTACACTGGCCATTTACATCACAGCAAGATGGAATAGTATTTTAATATGCAGTTCACAGTGAGCACAGCTCCATGAGGCCGATTCTGGGACTCGTACTATATTTACATATACAGCATGTAGAATACACCCTTATCAACCAAAACGTTTGCACTGCAAATAATGAAAGTTGAATTGGTGCTTGCTCATGTGTCAATGATGTAGCTTCTGTTGACAACCAGTGATCTGTTTGAAGGTTCAGCGGAAGTTAAATTCTGCCACAGAGAATGAGACGTGTCTTTCTGGTATATTAATATACTAGAAAAGTGGCAGCGTTTCAGATGGACTGGGTTTGATATGTGTTTTAAGGGCTGTAAGGGTTTATTTATTTATTTGTTTCTAAGTTGTGTTTTTATGTAGGCAGTTCCAGAAAGCCAGTGCAGTAACAGGGAATAAAAACATGCTGCATTCTGGTTTAGTGGCAGACGTGTGATAACACGCAGGAAAAGGACTTGCCAGGAGCGAGCTGCAGGAGTGCAAATCTCACCTGAGTGGCCTGTGTGGTAAAGCTGTGTGGGTTCTTGTAAACTTGTAAAGGAGATATTTACACTTAGCTGGTTGGTAAATGTTAGCTGGGTGTTCCAGGACTGCACTAAAAGCTCTAGATCATATCTCCCACACACAGACACACACACACACACACACACACACACATATATCTACATATCACATCACCCACTATCTATACATCCTAATCAACATGTACACAGGCTATGGATTTATGGATTCTTTTGGCATAGTTACTCTGTTAATGCACTTTATTTACATTTATGTCAATTGGCAGTGACATTTATCCAGAGTGACCTACAACTGAGCAATTGAAGGCTAAGGGCCTCAATCAGGGGCCTGTGTTGCTTGCTGGTGCTGAAACCTGTTACTTTCTGGTCCAGACTAAAAGCCTTAATCGCAGAGCTGATCCGCCCCCTCACACACACACACACACACACACACACACACACACACACACACACACACACACACACACACACACACACACACACACACACTTTATAAACCATTACAGGAAAAAATATAAAACATGATTACACTTTAGGGGAGTTGACTATTCCGGTTGTACAGGTCAGTACTTGTTTATTCTAAGTTTGAGTGTGTGTGTGTGTGTGTGTGTGTGTGTGTGTGTGTGTGTGTGTGTGTGTGTGTGTGTGTGTGTGTGTGTGTGTGTGTGTGTGTGTGTGTGTGTGTGTGTGTGTGTGTGTGTGTGTGTGTGTGTGCGTGTGCATAAATTCAAAGGTGAACAGGAACAAATTTACCTTGCTGTGGTCGTTACAGAGAAACCACAACATGGCGAGAGAGTGAGACAGCAGTGCCATCTGAAGTAGACTGTGAGGCCGTGTGGTGCTGTAATCAGGATGTGTATTTACATTCTGCTGCTGAGCCTCCAACATGACGCTGAACATCCGATTCACCTCTGCGCACTCTGCCACATCTGAATACACAGAGAATGTTCTGCCCTGAATTGATGTACACTGGTAAAATGTACAGAGCAACCACCATGTGATACAGCAGATATAAAAACATCTACACACAGAAAATTAAGTGGAATTATCGTGTCAGTGATCTTTTTGACGTTAATTTTATGTGATCGTGTCATGGAGATAATTTTTTTTTTAGATGGAAATTGTGTCAGATCTTTTTGCCCACCGTTAATTTTAGTACGGCTGCATAAACAAAAGCTCAAGTATAAAACATGGAGATATATTTTTTTGGGGGGGATGGGGCAGAACGAAAAACAAAACACATATGAACAACAAAACACATGTAGTAACCTGGTTTGCAAAAGTGTACACATTGTCAAACAGTATCGACAAGGACAGGCCCAAAGACGTCCCACAACATAAACAATAGGAGAAAATGGGGCAGCATAGTAACTCAGAAAAGGACATCCCAAAATTGATGAGGACAAAAAGAACCCTTATCAGGAAGGATGCCAAGAGACTTGCTGCACTATTAAAGGAACTACAGGAATAACCTGGCAAGCACTGGTTGTCAAGAGGGAGTGTGTGTGACAATCTCTTGTATACTTCACACATCTGGGCTACGGGGTGAAGCGGCTAGACAGATGCATTTTCTTAAGAAAAAAATAATAAAATGTATAACCCCTAAGATTAAACAATTTGGCAGATGTAATTCAGTTTTATTTGTATATATTTATTTGTACGTTATATAATTTATACAACTGAAGGTTGTATAATTGACTGACAGTTAGAGGCTTATAACTGATACCTGTCTGATAAGAAGTCTTGTACCTTTTTATTTCTCTAATATATATATATATATATATATATATATATATATATATATATATATATATATATATATATATATATATATATATATATATATAAAGTAGGAAAAAGGTAGGTCCTGTTCACACAAATCCTGCAGTTTCAGTAGGGTGTCGAGACACCCTTTTTGCTACGAACCACAGGTCTGATTTTATTTTAGTTAGCAAATGTTGGTGAATCTATTTCCTGAACACAAATGATTGCATGCTAATTATGGCGGATGGCTGGCCATGTAAACACCCTGAGGTCAGTAGGTAAGCAAATACAATGTGACACAAGAAGGAGCTATTTCCTGTTCAGGAGTTTCATAGGAAAAGTCATCTCTTTGTACTATCAGCAAGCAGGAACTATGACAATGCCTATAGCATAAAAGCAAAAATCATGTCACTTAACAATTCATAAACACCCACCCAACCACCCACACACACACACACACACACACACATATATACATATATACATATATACACACAAAGATTTTTGTCTCTAAAGTACCTGTAATTTAATTACATGTTTTTTTGGATAACTCTAAATTTCGTAAAGCCATTACATGTGTACATTATATCGATCAGAGGTCTGACTATTGGCCACTACTTAATAATGAGCCAATTCCTCTTAGTAGCCATGCAGGCTCTCTGCAATCATTCTGTTGCCATGTTACACAAAATCTCACAGGTGTGATAGAAACAGATTTGAATACATGTTGTGTGTCCACTGTTCACACTTCAAGTGTAGGTCATGTCAATTATCACACAATTTCAGTAAATAAAACATATCAGTTGGTAGAACTAAAAAAAACCACAAATATCACCGAATAGCAGTCAAGCATTCACGCCAGTATCAGTATTTCTATGCTGTAATATTTTAGGCTACATCACCTCACAACAAATCTGTAAGTCATAACCGCTATTGCAGATGCTATTAGACTTTCATGACGAGCTTCTAGTGACCCTCTGTATATTCAAAAGCCAATCTAATTGGTTATTCTAAAGAATACATTCTACCATTTTTACGTCATAACCTGATTGGGCACAAACCTTTTCCCCCTTTTGCTCCATGTCATTATTCTGATATTTGAAAGAAACCAGGGGTGCATGTTGTGTATCACGAGTACATGATGTAGGATTGAGTATTGTATTTGTATTTTTTTTCCTGGCACTCAACCACCCAAGTTCACAATGTGCTGAGTGTGTATTGATCCGGGATCAGTTTATGCAGTATCAGCAGTGCAGTGTATGCAGCGGGAGTGGCTGATCAGAGTGCAGAACACACACTGACCTCAGCACAGCCTGCTTGTGGGAGGCACTGCACCACGCAACAACTGTGCTGAGAGAGAGGAGGAGATTAAAAAGAGAGAGAGAAAGAGAGATGGAGCAGGGAAAGACACATGGGGGACACATTTGCATGAGGGCGTGTCAGGGTGGGGTTTGCTTATTCATCACTATGGTTCTGCATTGCTGGGTTTGTGTTAGGATAATAAACCAGGACATGATCAATAAAGTCCTGATGTCCTTTAAGTTTCAAATGTTCTCCAAGTGCTAGACTGGATTATGATATTTAATAGCAGGTCAATGCAATGAGGTTATAGCTGGGACTGGTAAAAACATTCAAGCAATGGCCCTAAAGGAATAAACTACCAGTACCTTTGCTGATACTTAATTCTGATCCAATCCATTTCCAAATTCATGTATTTTTTTACAATGCTTATGTCTGATGTATGACTCAGACATAAGCATGTAAACAAGCTCTTTTAAAGCAGGATGCTGAGCATGGGGGCAACATTTAGATTAGATTTGTATCCAGTATATTTCAAAGAAAAGTGAAGTCTAAAGTGCCTCGTGATTGCCTTGAATCCGTGATAGTGAGCTACCCGGAATTTATTTGGGGTTCTTACAATATAGTCATGTGTGTTTGTTGACAACCATGAAGCGGTTAAATTGATACACCATGCACACACACCTTAACTGATATTTTTCATTCATTTCTATCCTGTCGATTTAACCTTAAAAACAGATCAGCAAGAACGACAGAAAGCGAGTGACAGATATAGATCCAATAATGCCTGATGTTGCATTGTGTTTTTTTAATGATCTTGCTTCTGATTGGTTGATTTGGATTGCGACCACACTCACCAAAGTATTGTACGCTCTCGTGTTTGTTTTCGCTGTAACTTTCCATCAGCTTATACAGGTGATCGTGCCACGTTCTGACGACCTGCACACACGCGTGCACACAGACCCACACACAAACAAATAAGCAGAAGTGTAAATCGGAAGTACTCTAGATGATGAGTGGAAGTTCTTGCCGTACCTCTTCGTAGAGTGAATGCGAAATATCCATCTTTTTCTGATTTTTGAAAACATTCGCCATCAGAAAATAACCTCCAGCAGTCACCAGACTGTCCAAACCAAACTCTTCACTTGCGTAGTGCACCTGCACGCACAAACGCACAACCCATTTACATAACACGCTTGTACGTACAGATAAACTCTATATACAGAGTAGACACGTAAGGAAAGACAAACATCGTTGGCGAAGTGCAGCAGAGCAGAGCTGTAGTCTCCTTTGGCTGAGTACAGGCGGCCCAGCGTCCTATGGAGCAAGTGAAGGACTGTCCGACTGCAGCCTGGATTTTTCTTTACCATCCACTCTGCCTGTGAGAGGCAGCTTTCAGCCTGAGACAGAGAACCTAAACCTGAGGAAAAACAGATTCGGGAACCTTCATATGGAAATGTTTTAGGACAAACAGGAATGTGCAACGGGAAGCTGGAGTCTGGAAAACCTACTGGTAGGAATTTCGGTACATTTCATAATGTTATAACTTGCAACTAAAATGAACTTATTTGGAATTATATGGCATAAACTCACAAAAACAATTGCATTTCTTTAAGTAAATAAATGAACTTAAAGGTCTACCTGTGCAACTTAATTGCCACATGCTCTCATAGTAGAAACAAACCAGATCCTGGAAGGCCCTAAGTGCCCCAAGACAACATAATTAAACAAGCAACATCATAAAAATGAGCTATAAAGCGTCTGGTACAAAACTCTGGACAGGATCTAGAAAGGGTTATAAACTTCCTGAAAGGCATTATTGCATATTATTAGCCAAATATAACGATAGAGGCAAAATAAGCATTTGCAAAAAGGTATACTTTTCAGATGAACCAAAATATAAGCAGTTATATCCAAAATAGCACATTTTTTATATACTGAAGACACAGAGGCAACATCTTGATTTTGAAGCATGGTGATGGTAGCATCATGCTCTGAGTTACCCTTGGCTTCTGGGTTGTGTGTTAATATCTCATAATATCCCGGTTGTTATTTCTCATTATAAATGAGAAATCAATAATTGTTTCGAGACATGGAGTCTTTAGGTATTGGAGTTAGGTGTTTTTCTATTACAAATCATGTGACAGCAACTCTGTAATTATGACTCCGAATGGATAACAATTTGTATTTGTATTTGCATAATGTATTTGGTTACGCCAAAACTAACGTTAAGGCTTCCCACGACGCAAGTAAATACTTATGCAATACAATGTACGCTTATTTAATTGGACCATCGATTAAGGCCTCTGTTGTGCACGTGTATCCTTGTTATGAAATCGCATTGGGTGTGCTTCAAGTATTGCCAGCTGAGAATCCAGTTCAGCATTGCAGAATTGTGCTCTGTAGGATCAGGATGAGACTTGTGTATGTGTGTGTGTATGTGTGTGTGTGTGTGTGTGTTGGCTCACCTATACTGACTTCAGCAAGCAGCAAGTAGGCTGGCACCAGTTCAAGAGCTTCAGGGCCGCAAATGTCAATAGCGCAGCGCAGGACGAGCTGAGCTGCTGGCACTGCCTCGCTGTACTTTCCTTCTGACACCCAGCTCTTAGCTGTAGCATGGGCAAGCTCTCTTATGTGCTCCTAATGTCAATCAAACACACAACCCGATTAAAATGTGGCTTCTGGATCCGGCAGCAGGGGATCGGGGCAGGGATATTTAGGGACAGACACCGTGTGTGTGTGTATGTGTGTGTGTGTGTGAGAGAGAGAGAGAGAGAGAGAGAGAGACAGTAAAAGAGTGAGAGAGAGAGACTAATGTAAATGTGTACCAATCTTTTCAGTGTCTGCATTTGATAGGTGTCTCGCTCAGCCTTGAAATTGCAGAATGGTGCAGGGGTTCGTATGGAGATCAGCAGCTCACACACTTTCTCATGGATGCTATTCCAATCTGCCTGCTGGTGAGTCACATCACTGCAGTGAGACGCAGAAGAAAAGCCTTTATATTGCTTGTTAGACAACAAAATATTGACCTTTGCAGCACTGATATTGCAAAAGGCTGCAATATGCAAATCAGCACGTCACTAAATAATTCATTTTGTGCTGAACACCCAGAGCTGCACAGTGACAAAGCAGAAGCACAATCGCTTCACAGTTCCAGGGGCTGTCCGGAATCTCACAAATTCTTCCAAGTGTCTATGTAGGTTTCTGGTTTCCTCCCACCTCCATAAAACATGGCAGTAAATGTGAATGAGCCCTATGTGCTGCCTTGTGAAGGCCTGTGCCTGACTAGAATTAAACTGCAGATTTATCAATGAAAAAAAAACCTCTTTTAGATACTTTTAGATGCATTACAATGGCCCAGAGTTTTATGTGCAGCTGGCAGCTGAGTGTCTGCGTAATATCCAGATACATATTTCATGGTCATACAGGTGTTTATAACCAAATGCAAAACATCTTACAAGCAGACGGATAAAGAGAAGTGCTGCAAAGAAAAAACTGGGTAAAAAATTGCAGTATAAAATGAAATAACTTGACTTTGACTGTAACAAAACACATTACTAAATAATAGCATTTCTTTTAAAAGAATGACAGGATTTTGGCACCCAAAAAAATCCCCCGATTGTAGCAGTCTGTCATTCTTGGATAAGAATAAATATCAGTTTCTAGAAGCTCTCTTTTTCTGTTGACTTTGGCGATATCCTGTTTCCACTTCACAAGTAGGAAATTGCACACAACAATCCATGAGAAAGCAGGAGGAGGGTGAAGGAGGAAAATACGTTTAATGAGAAACTAACTCTCCCAGGAACTTGTGTATCTTGCACAGTTTAGACCTATTTAGAAATAATCACCAATAAACACTAATACCATGTTTGTGCAAAAGGGAAAAGAGCCAAACATAATTGATACCCAATATAAAAGTGAACACACAAAAATAGTCAAATGTACACTAAAGATTTTATTTTGCCATTCCATTAAAACTGTACTGTATGCTGAGACTTCCAAAGACAGAGAATCTCTATAATCTCTATAATCTGCTGACTGTTGCAGAAGTCAATCATGATGTAGTATTGTTAGGAAATATTTGTAATCAAGGATTTCTCTCATATTGTCAGTGTGAGATTAATAATACACAGACATTTTTGATTTTTGAAACATATTTTTAAACCATTCTTTAATAAGAATAAACAAAATGCTTATTATTGATTTGTCTGCTGTCGTAACTCGTTTTAGCACATTGTGTCATATATATATATATATATATATTCTTATTAAAGAATGGTTTAAAAAGATGCTTATCCAAAATGTCTGTGGATAATTAATCTCACACTGACAATATGAGAGAAATGCCTTCCTTACAAATATTTTCTAACAAAACTACATCATGA
The DNA here is from genome assembly GCA_030449085.1 of Kryptopterus vitreolus. Taxonomy (NCBI): domain Eukaryota; kingdom Metazoa; phylum Chordata; class Actinopteri; order Siluriformes; family Siluridae; genus Kryptopterus; species Kryptopterus vitreolus. The sequence goes on from JACRUU010000020.1 coordinate 7,044,547, forward strand.
TTATTGACTTCTGCAACAGTCAGCAGATTATAGAATACAAACAGAATGAGAGATTCTCTCTCCTCGTTTGTGCACTTTTCTTTTTGGCAGACTCAACATACAGTAGATTGTAGTGTGTGTACATTGAACTATTTTTGTGTGTTGGTAGGAGATGTTATAGATCACTGTTTTGATAGAAGATCCGTGATCCAGTTGTTCATATATTTTTCATCCAGCAGTCATATTTTTATATTCTGGTTTGTGGAAAGTTCATAAAATCCATATACTATCCCTTTACAGTCAAGTTCACAGCAATTGTTTAAAAATTCTAAATAAATAGCTATCTACATTCAAACAGACTGAGGCAACAGGTCACACTTCATACATTCATTATGACTAAATCATTATGGGAAGAAAGCAGAAATGCAGAGAAAGCCCAACTCTATCCAGCCACTGTAAGACAAATAATGGAGGGAAATTCAACATGAGCACAACCCTGCCTAAAAGTGGATGCCAGTCAAAACTATCATCAAGAAGCACCAGAAAAATAATAAATGAGGTAAAGGCCATCCCACACGTCACCTCTAGAGCGTTGCAGACCTCTCTGGCGGCATCTGGGGTAAATGTGCATGCGTCTACAATCAGACGGAAATTGAACAGACGTGACATTTACGGGAGGGTCGCTAGAAAGAAGCCTCTGCTCTCAAAAAAGAACAAAGCTGCCTGTTTCACCTTTGTCAGAATCATTTGGACAAATCAGAGGCTTTTTGGACAGATGAGTCCAAACCCCCTCAGCATAACCCTCGACCACTGCTCGCAATCTTGGGTTAATTATGGACAACCAATTACCATTCTCTGCTCATATTGCTAACTTAACTCGCTCGAAAACTTCCTGTAGCTGCATGCATCAGATTCAAAACACTGATGCTCAACTATAAAGCCAAAAATGGATCTGTACCCTCATACCTCATACATAAAGCTCAACAACAGAGACACTGTCTACCTTTAAACAGAGAGATGAAGCTGGGCCGAAAATGGCTGATGCAACAAGACAACAACCCTAAGCATTTAAGCAAATCCAGAAAGGAATGGCTTATAAGAAAGACAATTCACACTCTTGATTGGTCGAGTCAGATCTCAGTCCAATTGTTCAGGCTAGACCTGAAATGGGCGGTACATGCCAGATGTCCTTCCAACCTCTCACAACTGGCTGAGCTCTACAAGCAGGAGTGGGCAAAAAAAAAAAATCCCCAGACAGATGTGAGAGACTGGTCAATGGTTACAGAAGATATTCGGTTGAAGTAAAGGCTTAAAAAGGAGGTGCCACAAGCGACTAAATAAAAGGCTTTACTTACTTTTGCACATACAAAATTCAATCTTCCATGTAGTATTCTTTGGCTACTCGCAAAATTCCCTCTAAACAAACATACGCAACTGATCAACACACCTCTAACATTCATTTGTAAAAAGCAGGTGATTATTAAAACTAAGATAATCAATGCAAAACAAGAGTTCAAGGGGTTCACAAACTTTCAAGCAGCACCATATATACATATTTACTGAGGCACACAAATCTGAAATCAAGCACCACAAATATGCCATGATGCACATTTAAAACCATCTACGTGGAAACAGGAACGGTTAAGTTTTGTGTGACGTACATTGAGAACAGATAAACACATGCGATTAATCATGAATTAACTCATGACAACCAAGCGTTTCATATTTTAATAGATTGACAGCCCTAATATGTGTATGTTTTTAGGTGATAACCCTGTCGTCTAGCCATCACAATTCGGCCCTTGTCAAACTCGCTCAAATCCTTATTCTTGCGCAGTTTTTTCGCTTGTTTTTTGGTCCCAGAAGGTATCGGTTGGTCAAGTCAAGATGTTTTTTCGTCATTTCATATATATATATATAGGTATCTATATATCCCAGAAGGTATCGGTATGGAAGATATTCATTTCATTCATATATATATATACCGCTTTATCCTATATATATCATATATTATCTATAATATATATATATATATATATATAGATATATATATATATTATATATATATCATATATATTATATTCATTCATTCATCTTTCTTCCGATCTTCCCTCGGGTCATCTCCCTCGGGGAGTCTGTGCCTATCTCAGGCTATGTCTCAGGCGTCTATGGGCATTAAGGCAGGATACACCCTGGATGGAATGCCAACCCATCACAGGACACACACACACACACACAATTCACACACACATTCTTACACTAGGGACAATTTTGCAAGGTGCCAATCAACCTACCGTGCATGTTTTTGGACCGGCAGTAAACCCCTGAGGCACGGGGAGAACATGCAAACTCCACGCACACATGGCCGAGACGGGAATTGAACCCGGATCCTGACTCAGTTCACAATATAACAAGACGTTTCTCCAGAACCTCGGTGCTACATAAAACACAACACAGAGCTACAAAACACAGAGCTCAGGACTAGACTAAGTTATCCTAGCCACACAAAGTGCATCGTGTGCAACCTGGTGCAAACAGCACAAAACAAAATAGACAACACCAGACAGTGCATGACAAGTACGCAAACGCAACACAACGACCCGTAACTATATGTAGTGCAATAATCGGTTCAATTGTAAACGTTTTAAAAGTATTTGACAAAACTAGTGTTGTAAACAGTGGTGACTGGTGTATCAGTATCACTATGTATCACTATGGTGCATCGTTTGGACATTAAAATGTTGACTTTTAACTACGACAAGATATTTTATCAGGCCACCCCTGCAGTGTTTGATTGCAAAAGGTCGGGATTCAGACCTTTTCACTCCTCCAGGTGAACAAATTCCCTGCAGTCGACCACAGTGATTGGCTTAAAGCATGTCACGTGACCCAAATCGAAAGCACCCTAATCACGGTTTCCTTTCCATTTTCCATTTTATACGTGGACCCAAAACCAGGGCGCACAACAATAACCATCTGTAACAGGCACAACACAAATGTTCTAGGTATGGGAAAGCACGAGGATCTATAGCCATGTATATGTGTGTGTGTGTGTGTGTGTGTGTGTGTAGTGTGGGGGTGGACAGATCTGGCGCATTATTTTCTCTGATCCACGCCCCCTCACACTGTCTGCACTCGTTATACACAGACTCGGTGAGCACACAGTCTGCAGGTTTAATGTCAGCCCCGATTTTTTTCCCCTTCTGTTTAAAAGGACGCAGCTCTCAGCAGCTCGCCGCCCCTTAATTCCACCCCCGGCTGGTTGAACTAAACTGACCTTTCCTGTGTTAGGAAAGGAAACGCTCTGCACTGGGACTGAAAGCGGTAATGAGGGAGATTCACGAGTCGATGGCGCCCCCTAGCGCCAAGCACTTTATCTCAGACGCGGACAGATCATTACCTGCTTTTCACTGAAGGCTTTCTTTCTTTCTTTCTTTCTTTCCTTCTTTCTTTCTTTCTTTCTTTCTTTCTTTCTTTCTTTCTTTCTTTCTTTCTTTCTTTCTTTCTTTCTTTCTTTCTTTCTTTCTTTCTTTCTTTTTTCGGATAACTACACATCTAACGGAGGGGGTGTGGCTCAGTGTTTTAAGGCACTGAGCTACTGACAGGAAGGTCATGGGTTCGAGCCCCGGTAACGCCAAGCTGCCATAATTGGGTCTTTAACCCTCTGTGCTCCAGGCCCTCCAGGAGCTGCTGTTCCCCATGCTATTTAGCGTGTTCGCGTCATACCTCCAGAGCCGGGGTTTGATTTACGTTTCAGCCATGTGTGTGTGGAGTTTGCATGTTCTCCCCGTGCTTTTCTCCGGTCCCCCCCCCCCTTCCCCCGCCCCGTCCAAAAAACATGTACGGCAGGTTGATTGGCAGCTTGGAAAATTGTCGCTAGTGTGTGAATTTGAATGTGTGTGTGTGTGTGATGGGTTGGCATTCCATACAGGGTGTACCCTGCCACGATGCCCCATGACGCCTGGGCTCCCAGTGACCCGAGGGAAGATCGAATAAAGCGGTAGAAGATGAATGAATGAATGAATACACATCTAACAGTGATTATATGATTTTACCCTATAAAGTGCACAGTAATATTGCACATCTGAAAAAGGTAGTGTTATTTAATGTTTATTTGCAGTTCGAATGGTCAAGGGGAAGAGGCTATTGGTTAGTCTGGTATTGTGGGATTTTATTGAGCTGAAACAATGTTCGGATGGCAGCAGGTCAAAAAGATGGTGATCCGGGTGTAAAACTACCACTCTGACATTTCTACTTCAGCAAAACCACAAATTTGATATTTTTACTTCAGTAAAACATGATCGGAGTAACCTCTTCTCTTTGTAGTTTATGTAAAGGCACTTAATTCACATAATTCTATTTTCCACACAAGTATTCACAGCTATACAGCTCAATGTGGTTTGGGTCTGAGAACCATCAAACTGCCACTCATGGGCCCTTGAGCAAGATCCTTAAAATGTAAAAGGAATAGTGGCAACTGCTCAGTTGTAAATTGGAGGGCTGCGTTAGGAAAGGAGGGCTGCGTTAGGCCATAGGAGGGCTGCATTATATAAGGCATCCAGCGTAAAACATGTGCAAAACCAAATATGCGGATCACAACCGCTGTGCAACACGAAAGAGAAGAGACACGAAAACACGAAACACGAAAGAGAGAGAAGACTGTTCAGTAAAACTATTCCTTTTACATTTTTATTCCAGGAAAGTGCTTTAGTTTAAATTTCACCAAAACTATTTATTTATTTTTACATATATATACTCAAGTAAAACTAATCCTTTTATATTTATACTCCAGACATTAGAATAAAAAGTGAATGTATTGATCTACAAGGCTCCATTCTCCTGTATATTATAGCTTTCAAATTAGTGTCCTGTTGTTGCAGAAACGCTCAGCACTGAAGAACAGCATATTTTTAAATTGATGTGGAGTAAAACGTCTGTAAATATAGATGTAATGATGTGGAGCAACGTTTTATATCATACAGTAAATACAGCATTTGCACACTATAACAGACACTCCCTTTCCAATAAATCTCTACTTTAGTAAACTTTAGCATAGCAAAGAATGTTTGTTTAAATTGTTCAAATAAAATACAATATTTCATTAGTTATTAAATGATTGGTCTTATATGTAGTATATGTGAATATAATGTAGAATAGTGGGTACCAGGGCAGGTGTGGTACTGGACATACAGAGCCGGATTTAAACACACCCTATAGTGAGGATATTATTTAATTCTCTGTAGCTTGGTTTAGCGTTAACGGGCTACAAGCAATCGGGCTCTTGCACGCCCCCATGCGGTAGGAGTATTGTTTGCCTCTCATTGTATTTATTTATTTATTTTTGCTCTTATATTGATATAACAACGACGCCCAAATGGCTATGCTCAGGCTGTAGACGGTGATGACATGTAAATATGAAGTTAATAAACATATTGTGTATGATATTCACAACAATAGTCGTCCTAGGATCACGCTTATTCCGCGGCCAGGTCAGTGTAAAAGGGATTGCGCAATCCGAGGTGAGCCAGAGCTCGGGATTAGAACCGAATTTTGAAAAGAATAATATAGGAATTAGGTTGAAAACACTTTCACCTATATGAATATAATATAATTATATACAAATATATATAATGAATATAATTTCACCTATAAGTACGTTTATTTTTAGTGGAATATAATAGGTGGTGTCACTGCCTCAACTGCTCAGCGTTTTCATGTATATGTGCATTTTTGTGGATATACACATACATTCGTTCAAACATAATTATATATATATATATATATATATATATATATATATATATATATATATATATATATATATATATATATATATATATATATATATATATATATACATATATATACATATACATACATACACATGCAAACCCTGAGCAGCTGAGGCAGTGACTCAGCTATTATATTCCACTAAAAATAAACGTTGTGTGTGTGTGTGTGTGTGTGTGTGTGTGTGTGTGTACATACCAGTAGAAAGTGACTCGACATTTGCTGCACTGGACGTGAGCTGGTTTCTGACATAGTTCGCACAGTTTCTTCGTTCTTTTCGGGTTTGCCAGGGGAAAAACATGCTCCGATATCATGGACATCTTGGTGCACGGATTTCCTACTTGCTTCTAAAGGCAACTTTGCGCAATGCACTTTTATTTAAACGTGTTACGCTATATAATCTAGTATCTAAGACGAAAACTGATTATACCAGTAAATATAACCGGCGTACATTCATGTTTCAGCGGCTACTTCCCTCGTAGCGGGGTGCATGGTGCATTTGTTTCTTCCGCTCCTTTACGGTTTCCATGGTAACGACTTTTAACCAATGGGAAGCGGAAGAGCTACGAGGTAACGATTAACTTCTTAGTGATGTATTCTATTTATATAAATTTTCTGGAAAAGTACGGTTAATAGGAACGTTTAACGTGGATAAAGATGTATGACACATTTAATACCAGTCAAAAAAATGTCTGGAAATACCTTCTCCTTCACTGTTGTTTTTATTTACCTTTATTCATTTTCACATTGTACATTAGGAAGGTTACTTTGGAAATGTAATATGTTACAGATTACAAATACTAAAATTTAAATTAAAAAAATTAAAATTTACAAATGACCCTATTCAAAATGTAAGTAGTGTAACTTTTTAATGGCTTTATAAAAGCAAAGTAACTGATTACATTTGATTACTCTTTGATTTCTCTCATTCGTCCACTAGGTGGCGCTTGATGAAAATAACATTCATTCATTCATTCATCTTCTACCGCTATATCTGATCTTCCCTCGCGTCACGGGGAGCCTGTGCCTATCTCAGGAGTCTATGGGCATTAAGGCAGGATACACCCTGGATGGAATGCCAACCCATCACAGGGCACACACACACACACACATTCATACACACATTCACACACACGGGACAATTTTCCAAGGTGCCAATCAACCTACGGTCTATGTTTTTTCGACCGGCAACGGAAATGAAATTTTCAATCACAGGTGCACAATCAACCTACCGTGTATGTTTTTTCAACACAACGACGGGAATTTCGACGCACCCGGGACAAGTAACCGACCAATCAACCCCTGATAGGCATGTTGTTTGGACCCGGAAAGAAAAACCCCTGAGGCACGGGGAGAACATGCAAACTCCACACACACATGGCCGAGACCGGAATCAAACCCGGACCCTGGAGGCGAACGTGCTAACCACTAAACCACTGTGCCCCCATGAAAATAACATCCTGAGTCAACTATTTTTTTTACATATCAGAAGTAAATTGTTGAGGGGGGTCTTTGGAATTTGTAATCTTTAACATTTTCGAAAGAAACAAATTAATTACAGGTTTTTTTTTCTCAGTAACTGAGATTTTGCAGTTAAATTACGTAACGCTGTTACATGTAACCAGTTACTCCCCAACACTCTCAGTTCATTAATACTTAAGGCATCCAAACTACGAAAAAAAACATGAAAAAATCATCCATTAAGCTTTTGAAAGCTACAGCTTGGAAAGCTCATAATATTCCCTAATTACATTCACAATAATCACCTTGAATGCTATTCCAACACACTTCCCGAAGGAGTTGAATGCTTGTTGGCTGCTTTTCCTTCACTCTATAGTTCATTCATTCATCATTCGACTTCTCTCTCTCTCGGGTCACGGGGAGCCTGTTCCTATCTCAGGTGTCTTCGGGCATTAAGGCAGGATACACCCTGGATGGAATGCCAGCCCATCACAGGGCACACACACTCACATTCACATTCACATTCATACACCAGGGACAATTGTTCAAGGTGCCAATCAACCTACCGTGCTTGTTTTTGGACCGGGGGAAACCGGAGAACCCGGAGGAAAAAAACCCTGAGGCACTGGGAGAACATACAAACTCCACACATACACACACACATAGCAGAGGCGAGAATGCTCTGGACATTTTACATAGATTTAACCATGTTTTGTGTCTAGGAGGATCCAATTCTATTAAGGATATAACTTTACTACTTGTGAATCATTCAGAGATGCAATTTGCAGAGAACGTCGGATATAATAAATAATTAATATGCATGCTTTCTTCTTATGAAATGATTATAAATGTAATTACTGTAGTGACATGGGCTAATTTGAAAGCCCGCTTGTGGATTCACTCAGCTTCATTATTTCGTATCAGTGTAAAAGATAAGTCTATTCTTCTTGTGATTAATGACACTGTGGTGTCCTGATGGTGTACGTGTATTAGGAACATCATTAATACTGGATACACTGTCACTTCTGGGTAGAGAAACAGGGCAACTGTCAAAATGTAAAATGATGAATGGCAGATGAGGATCATCATAAATAACGTGTCTGAACACGACATCGTCTGGTAGTCGTCGAAATGTTGAAGATTAGATATCCCAAAACACACCAAATACACCCCCCACCACACTTCAATAATTTTACTCCGATTTACTCCGACTGCTACCTAGTGGACAAATGAAAGTAATCAAAAAGTAATCAGTAACCTAAAAATGGTATGAAAATAAAAACTCAAAAAGGACTTGATTTGAAGGTTTATATCTTTATTATTATTAATAATAATATTGATAATGCAGTTGAAGGAATCCTTGAAGTCCCCCACAGCACCCACATTTCCTCTCTGTTTACAACGTGGACCAATGCGCTTTTGCTACAGAGATATGGGAGACACCTGAGAACAAGACGGCGATACACTTGTTGCAAAAATACATCGTTTAAATGAAATATGTAATCAACATGGCAAAGTTCTAGCCCAATACATTCATATTATTGCGAAAATACATTTAAAGAGGTATTTTTTCTGTCCTCTCAGTCCAAATATATCTATATATCCTCCTATAATTATATATATATATATATATATATATATATATCTATATATATATATATATATATATATATATATATATATATATATATAAACCAAGTGTTAGGTCTAAATTAATAAAAGAAAAGGACAAATACATTTCATATTGAAGCACACATCAATTCCATTTTTTAAAAACTGTTTATTGGAATACTATTCCAGGTCAAACATACAAAATAGCACACTCCAATAACATTTAAGTTACTATATCAAAATCAGAGTTACTAGAAAGCAAAAAAAAAAAATAATAATAATTAAAGATATTAAAAGTGTCTTGACATACAACCAGTCAGTCCTGAGTGTTCCCACACACTCATCCAAACTTCTTCCTTTGCAGCCCAAATATCAATCTACAAATCATCCGCCATTTAAAAACTAACACTGGAAATTAATGCTATATGTGACGGCATTCTTTTTAGATTTGGAATGAAGAAATACTTGGAAGAACAGTGAATTGCACTTTTAACACAAATGTAAAAGCCAAGCTAAAAGGAACACTTTACTAAATCACTGCCTCAAGTTTGACATTGTTCAGCCATTCTTTTTTTTTTCCCCCACTCAAAGCAACATCATCCTTTCATACTCCTGGTATACTCCTAAATAAAGTACCCACAAAAAGAATTACACTGGAATCTGTTATTACACAAAGATTGAAATGAATTCCCACCTAAGGCGGTAAATCAATGGTGAAACTGTACGGCACGTGGAAAAATATTATTTCATTATTATGACACTTCTAAATAAACAAGTAACTAACAGGACAGACCAGTTGTTTCGCATATGATAAGCGATATGACACTGTGCTTTTGTCTAGGATATTGTTCAAATTCAAATGCAATGAGCACATTATAAAAAGTAAGAACGATAGTTTCTAATTATGGTAGTATTTTAATAGGTTGTATTAGCTTCCTAAAAATAATAAAAATGGGAGGAAAAAAACAAACAAAAACAAAAAAAAAAAACACCGGGCTCAGTTTATTAACGGGATTAACTTCCCCACAAAAAGGCACAAGCATTAGTACCATAGGAATAGTACCATAAACAGGCTCATAGTAATATTTGTATATGAACACAGATGTTCATTTTTTTTCATTGCTTTAAAAAAAAAAAAAAACAGATGCGCATGTTTCATTTCTAAAAATCTGGAAAAAAAAGAAAAAAAAAGTTGTGGTTCTATTTTATGTAGATGCTGGTTACTAGTAATTGCAGGAAATCAGTGGAAATGGTAGGAACACTAGTAAGACAAGACCATCGTGAAAACCCCAAAAGAGTGACAATCTCCTGTGGTCAAAGTTCCTGCAGTCGAAATCACAACACTGGACTACATACTTTGACAAAATGCCCCTAATTCAGGCGATTTTGTATAGAGAGGTATCCTGAATACTGTTCAGTCTCACACAAACAAATGGAAAACTAACGCTGATGCGAGCCACCACACATCTGTAGTTGCACCTGTTTGTTATTTTGATTGTTTTTTTTGTATGTGCTGAATTGAAATGAAATTGGCAGTTTTTTTCAGGTTGAGATGAATGATGACTCATTAAAGCATTAAATTTGACCACTTTGGGTGGAGGGGGATGGGGAACTGCGATTGTGTGTTTGTGCAAACCTTCGTTGGATGAAAAAGCAAACACAGGACAAAGCATGATCTGGCAGCTGTAATCCAGCATGAGACAAGAACTGAAACTAGACTCTAGACTGAAGAGCTGTGTGTGTGTGTGTGTGTTTGGGGGGGTATGCCTTGCTAAAAAAATTGCTTCTTACAATTCTACAAATGTAAAAACCGCCTGCTGCTCATTGTCATGTTGTGGACGGTCACTAATGAAAGATGTTGCAAACACGAGTACGTGTTGCGGTGCATGTGTGTACGTTAAACAGTTTCCTCGCCCAGTTTGGACACGTCTTCTAGCATGATTGGTGCAGACACGTCGTTTTCGGCATCCTTATCTTTCATGTCGTTGTCTATGTTGGTCTCTTGTTCCTTGTCTTCAAGCTCAGCCCTCCTCTCCTCCTCTTTTCTCTCTCGATCTAGCATATGGTAGTTGATGCCCATCCCAACGAAAAGGAATATGCTGGCTATGACTAGGATGATGCCGCACCCGATGTACGTATATTTGTAATCGTGGTAGAGGTCATTCAAATAGCCTATGAAAAAAGTAAGGGGGGAAAAAAAAAGATTTATTTATAGGCATTTGGTGATATTACATATTTATATTATATACTATATACTTGTATTGTATATATATATATAAATAAATATATATACATATACACACACACACACACACACACGTACATACATACACACAAACACAAACATTCAAACATAACTCTCCACATACAGTGGCAAGAAAAAGTATGTGAACCTTTTGGAATTTCATGGTTTTCTGAATAAATTTGTCATAAAATGTTATCTGATCTTCATCTAATTCATTGGTATTGACAAACACAATGTGTCTAAAAATAATAACACCAAAAAAAATCTGATCTTTCTTGTCTTTATTGAACACAATCATTCAACATTCAGAATGGCAGTGGAAAAAGTAAGTGAAACCTTAGAATGAATAACTGGTTGACCCCTCCTGGCAGCAATAACCTCAACCAGGCGCTTCCTGTAGCTGTGGATCAGACCTGCACATCGCTGAGGAGGACTTTTAGCCCATTCTTCCTGGCAGAACCGCTTTAGCTCTGTCATATTCTTTGGACGTCTCATGTGTATGGCCCTCTTCAAGTCAATCCATAGCATCTCTATTGGGTTGAGGTCTGGGCTCTGACTTGGCCACTCCAAAAGGCGGATTTGTTTTTCTGAAGCCATTCTGTTGTGGACTTGCTCCGGTGTTTTGGGTCGTTGTCCTGTTGCATCACCCACTTTCTACACAGTTTCAGCTGATGTACAGACATTCTCACATTATCCTGAAGAATTGTCTGATATACTTGGGAATTCATCTTCCCCTCAATGATTGCAAGCTGGCCAGGCCCTGATGCAGCAAAGCAGGCCCAAATCATGATGCTTCCTCCACCATACTTTACAGTTGGGATGATGTTTTCATGACGATATGCCGTGCCCTTTTTTTCTACGCCAGATGTAGTGCTGTGTTTTTTCCAAATAGTTCAATCTTAGTTTCATCAGTCCACAAAACATTTTGCCAATACCGCTGTGGAGTGTCAATGTGCTCTTTTGCAAACTTAAGGCGTGCAGCAAGGCGTTAGCAAGTTCCAATGATGCCTTCAAATCTTTGGCTGTCATTCGGGGTTGTTTCTTTACCTCATTGATGAGTGTTCGTTGTGCTCTTGGTGTCATTTTGATGGGGCGCCCACTTCTAGGTAGAGTAGCAACAGTCCCAAATTGTCTCCATTTGTAGATTGTTTGCCGAACTGTAGACTGGTGAATTTTTAAAGTCTTTGAAATAACTTTGTAACCCTCTCCAGCTTCATGTAAATCAACAATTCTTGATCGTAGGTCCTCTGAAAGCTCTTTTTGGCGAGGCATGGCTCACATAATCATGTTCTTCTTGTGCAGAGCAAACTCCAAAGGTTTGAGGGGTTTTTATCAGTCAAAGTAGCTGTAGTCCACACCTCCAAACTTATTATCTTAACAAGACTCCAGGTGTGCTAAAACCAATTAGCTTCAATTAGCTTTTTTGAGGTCATTAACTCAAGGTTTCACTTACTTTTTCCACTGCCATTTTGTATGTTGAATGATTGTGTTCAATAAAGACAAGAAAGATTGGATTTTTTTGTGTTATTATTTTTAGACACATTGTGTTTGTCAATACCAATGAATTAGATGAAGATCAGATAACATTTTATGACAAATTTATTCAGAAAACCATGAAATTCCAAAAGGTTCACATACTTTTTCTTGCCACTGTACATTAAATCAATTACCTCCCAAATGAATAAAATTAATGAATTAATAAACAATGTGAAGTCAGTAATTCACCTCAGCTGCTCCAAACACACATGTGAAATCCATAAGAATTTTTTACCAGCAATCAAATATAAGTGCATATTAATCGGCAAAACCAATGGCTCAGTCGATCTCTGCATATAATCTTAGTGAATGATATATATAGATTTTATACCATTTCATAAAAATAACCTTCATTCTGTAGGAAGGCTTTTTACTAAAGAGGGATTGTGGGGAATTTGTACTCATTTCAGCCACAAGAGCATTGGTACGGTCAGATACTGGTATTTGTTCAGGTTTTGTTCAGTTTATCCCAAATGTGTGAGATTGAAATAATAGTAATAATAGTGTATATTATGTTTATAAATGTTTGGATCTACCATATAGAAACTACACACTTACCCAATAGTGGGGGTCCAAGAAGCACTGGACCACACTCCACAATGGTGACAAGACCCACGGCACTGGAGAACCTCTGCGCCCCCACTAGGTCCATGAGTGTTTCAAAGAGCACTGAGCTGAGCCAGCCGAATGCTACACCAAAAAACACTGCATACACAGAGAAGCCCACATAGTCCACGGACAGCGGTGCCAACAGGTGACACACACCGTTATAGAGTACGGCTGCTGCAAAGAAATACTGTATGCGTGGCCGAACCCAGCGGGTGTTAGCCAACAGGCCCATAGACGGCCGTGCCACCATGTCTGTGAAGGCCAGCATGGAGAGTAGAAATGCTGCCCTTTCTTTGGAGATGCCCATGCTCTTTGCATAGTTGCTGAGGAAGACCAGGGGTGCAAACAGACCGAAAAACATGACCACGTTACCCGAGAGGTAAAGCAGAAAACCACGATGCTTAAATAGTGTCAGGTCGATGAAGCTGTTGATTGTCTGCATCACCGTTTTCTTCTGCCTCTCTTTGGGCCCGTCTTCCTTTATTTCAGGTGTGGGCTGTGGCTTCGGTCCGATGGGTCGCATCAATGAGCCGGCTACACAGCAGTTAAGCAGCGCACCACCCAGAATCAAAAAACTCCCCCTCCAGCCAAATTGATCATATAGCCAGCTGTTCAGAGGTGCCAGGGTAGAGAGGAACACGGGACTACCCGCCATAGCAATGCCGTTAGCAATCGGACGCTTTTTATAGAAGTATTTTCCAATCATTGTCAATGCAGGATTAAGATTGAATGCCAATCCAAGACCTGTAAAGATGAGGAAGGACAATTACACTAAATAGGACAATTGCTTAATATATTGTTATAAGAAATAAACTTGTGTACTTGCAGTCTGTTAATATTGCAAAATTGTTTAAACAATTTATTAGGAACTTTTACATGGTATGATTACATAAAACATAAGAAAGCAATTCCTAAATATAAATAAAATAATTCATTACAATTTTTATGTATTTACTTATTTATAGACAATACAGTGAGGCAATACATGGACGTCTTAGATGTTGAGTCACTGATATAAGAGTGTGTACTTACCTCCTATCACACCCACGCAGAAGTATAATCCCTCCACTGTGTTACAGAAGGATGCCGCAACCAATCCTGAGCCAGCCAGGCAGCCTCCAACAATGATGATTGGTCGACTTCCATATTTGTTCACCAGGATGCTGCTGATCGGTCCTGTTTCAAGACAGAACATAATTCCGGTCAGAAACTGAACAAAAAAACGAATAACAATTTGGCACACTATCGCCAAGTGACTAAATATTTCTTCAATAACCAACCCCCCCAAAAAAGACGTGTTTGTATAATATATTGTGTAAGTGACGAGAGTGTTTGTATTGGTCTGGCAGGATGACCTGGACTCTTACAAAATGTTCATAAAAAAAAAAGTACATTCTCCCCGTCTCCAGTAGATGGCATTATAGGACCACTCTAACGAACAGTCTTTCAAGCAGTTGATGCAAGTGCATGCTAATGCGTGCAATATGTGCTTCCTGAGAGTGGGCTTGCATTCTTACAGCCTTGGTCTTTCCCCTTACCACAAAACAGCAAAGCTTTACTACAATTGAGACAATATCAACAGATCTACCACAGCGACACATTCTTTTAAGCTTATTTCTAGTGAAATTGAAAGGGAGGCACGTCTCCAGTGTGGGGTAGTGTCTCTGGGTTCAGACAGCTCATTTACAGTTCCAGCCTCCAAAGCAAAAACACTGAGGTGCCTTTGTGCTTAAACGCCTACAAAGATCATAACTAGTCTTATGTCTGCAAACTAGGAAAAGCCCTAAGCATTGGTTAGTGACCTGAAAGGAACTGGGAAAGTATCCAGTCACAGTCAAGGAGGGTTTGGTAATCCTCCAATGGACCACCGGATACGCTAATTCATTCCGACAGGCTTCTGTGGCGCTGTACTAGACTACAGAAAACCAGGACAATAGGAGCACAGATCAGTGCACATATGCACAAACTCTTCCACACACACACACACACACACACACACACACCTTTCAGACATTTTAGAGGGCAGGCAGAATGTGTGGGAGTTCGTTATGCTACGTTAGTCTCTATAAACTATGGTCAGTAGACGGTGGTCATTTACACACACACACACACACACCACCTCATTACAGTCATCATGTTCTCAATTTGGCCTAATATAAATGTCAAAGTGTTTCAACAAACTGTCCCATTTGCTAAATTCTCAAGTAATTACATTGAGATGAACATTACTGGACTGATTAGATAAAGAAAGCATTACTCCTGAACCTGCATCTGTGAGCAGCATGTAGAAGACATTGGTCAAAAGCAAATGCTCACAATGAAGGACTTAAATAAATGCAGAATCATTTTGAGCAATTACAATTACATTTATTTTGTAATGACTCCTGTAAGGAAAAGCAAATAACTATTCCTTGACTAACTAGATTGCAAAAATTCAAATTAATTAATGCAAATTAATTTGCCTCAATGATTCATTTAGTGCATTTAACTTAACACGGAACACCGTGTTTCCAATGCACAATTACTGATGCATCACCTGCAACACGTGAAGTGCTGTAAAGCACTAACAGAGGCTGCAAAAATATAATATGGAGGAAAAGGGAAAACTAGCAAAGATTAAATGAAAGAAAATACTCAGAAAGTTTCTAATGTTTGGGATCATTTCAAACTAAAACAACGTACAGTACGCTTACCATTTTTAAAGTAATTTGAAATGGATTTTTTATTTATGATGGTGCAAATTTGTGGTTCGGAATGCATCAATGGTTTACGAGCCATGGTTCAGAAATGTTTTCAGATCCACACATAAACAAAAAAAGAAAAAGGTAAATTATTAAATAAACAAACAAATAAATCTAATTTCCTTTCCGTTTATGATATGAAATGTTACAGCAAGGACGTGCCTACACATGAAATATGAATAAGTCTAGCCACTCTGATAGCTGCTGTTGACTGATTAACAGGTCCCATTCATTTCATATCAACACACGACTGCTCTGTGTAGTTATGAAATTACTTACAAAGCAATATTGGCAGGGAAAAAAAAAAACTTTCACTCTGTGATCGATACATTTATTTATTATTAAACTTTGGATCACATGCGCACAGAACCGCGAATTATGAACCAGGAATCAACAGTGAGCCGTTGCAACCCTAATATTTACACAGTGCGTTCAAAAAGTCCCTCCGCAGTGGTGTTTACAGCAGATAGTGGATATTTTTAAGCAAATTTCAACATCACTATACTATGCAAGATTTAATAAATAAATAAGAGTGCAAGTATTGACTTTCATTAAACAAGTAACTACACATGGACTTGTTCTATGCAGACACTGTGGAGGGACTTTTGAATGCATTTGCATTGTATCCGTGGCAATGAAGTTCACTAAATGGATTTATTTTTTAACCAAAATTCTTGCACAAAAAGAAAAATAAATTACTTATTCATTTAAAAAGAGACCTCTCACGCTTATTCAGTATTGCTCTTCAATAAAGAAAAAATATTTCTTATCAGATTCGTCAATGGAATATTCAATTGCAACAGGCATAATCCGATTATCTTTTAGCTGTTAAAATCCTGAAAATCAGCCTAATTCAGGAATGTATCCAAATCCAGAAGTCAGAAATCTAATCGGATAACCTTGGCAGATGGGCAAAAAAACAGTTTACTCTTTACATGTGGATGTAAAATACCACCATAAATGTGTGAATAAAGAAGGAAAAAGACAGGAAACCTTAACCTGTATATTTCAACAAAATCTAATTACAACCTCATCCAGAACAACAACTAATCCGTAATAACTGATCAAATATGGCAAAAAATGGCATTATCGAATATTTGGGCTGCTCAAGTTCCGGGTTAGAGCGACGGCAAGATAACACAGCAGAATCTGAAATTTCACAGCATACAGGTCATATCAGAAACAGATAAAAAAAAAAAAGTGTGTCTAAAGTCATCCAATTCATGGGAGCATCTTATATTAAACTCAACAACACGGAATTGTCAAGTTATGCAAATTGTGCATATCTGAGCCTGTGTGGCATTAAAGAACCACAGTGCTGCACGAGCACATGAGAAGAAAGCACACTGAATGAACGCAAATCTGCAAGGTAAACAAAATTAAATCCTCATAGGAAAATCGTACAGTTTAATTAAAGGGCTATTGTGCAAACACATTGTTTGGGACAGATGCACTATATCTGCTCTGTTGTGACAACACGAGTATAAACAGGGTGAAACTGGTGACACGGAAGCAACAGGAACATGTGTGTGCTTTATATCTTGTGAAAGTAACGTCACATGGGTTACCAAGTGAACCTTTGATTCCCAAATGACTTGCACACAATATTTGGGTGTCCAGCAAGCAAAATTCTTTGGACAGAACCGATCTGGAAAAGGCACGGATGTCACAGGAAATAGCATCGCCCTGTTAAACATGCCAGCGCGGTGTTTGTATCCCGAGGGCATTTCAAAAGTACTGCACACGATGGATAATATGAGTTTATTCAATTGCTGTATTCAATTCCCCACACCAACAGCCCGAATGATGCTGGCATTTTTAAACAAAACAAAACAAAACAAAAAAAGTTACTCATGCGTGTAAAGTGGCAACGAGGCTATGTGCAGAAACTTGCGTGCACAAGTTTGTACAATGCTGCCAGTGTAAGCGTGTGTGGGTAGTGATCATCCTGTTCCTGCTCACATTGCTATACGTGTTGGTCTTTGGAGATTAGTGCCATTGAAAAAAAAAATACAGACCATTAACTTAGTTCTTTTAATATTTTTCCATTTTAAAAGAAAATAAAAAAAGACCCTGGGTCAGATCTTGGAAATGCTTTTTTTAATTGTACCGAACAGCTTTTCAATCCATTATAATTAATTCTGATGTGTTAATGTAAGCAACAAGTATCTCTGTGCCGATTAAATATTAAATGTTGTTTTTGTGTGCACCCATTTAATGAACAAATTGCATTAATGACTGACTATTAGAAGTTCTACTTATGCAACATGACCTTGAGAATGTATGTGACTATTAAACATTAAGGAATAAAAGACTCTCAAGGATGTTGATAGGTGTCAAGAAGACACAAGCTACAGTCAAGGTTGTCCATGCCAACACCTCTTCTGCTTTTTGCTCTAGCTTTACATTCCTTACGTTTTATTAAGAATGAGAAACGGCGTTCTCAAATGCAAATGTATGTGTAAATGTGAGGCAATAAAAACTGTTGCAAATGCTGAGAATACTTGTGTCCATTTATTTTTTTAAACCACCAATTTTGGCCTGAATGCTTGCGAAATTAAACTTGATAAATATCTTGTTTAAGCAACACCATAGGTGTACCAACCACACCGGCAGCAACATCAAGAGTTTGAACTTGTATACAAAGCAACCAAGGAAGTAGGAAATTCAATAAGACATTTCTCATTATGCAAAATAAGGTTGCCTTACAGAACGTATGCTGCGATCAAAACAGAAGACATACTGGTACCATTATTAAGTCTTTTATCCAATGATAGTATAGCATAACACAAAGCAGTGTAATACTCAACAATTTTTTACTTTTCACCTACACCTTTTAACTGCTTAACACTAAGGCACGCCACTGCGACAAGCTAGATCTGATCACTTTTGTTATAGCATTTATAAAAGTAAGACAAAAATAGGTTGCCTCTATACGCAAAATCAAGAGACCTTTGCCCTAAATATTTTCCAATGACTGAAAACATTAAAATATGCCAATATCTAACAAACTTGAATGCAAAAATCTAAACAATGAAAGTTTTTTTTTGTTTGTTTAATATGATTGCATTTAATATCAAGGAGTTGTTACTACAGAAACAATGACTCAGAGCTGCTGTTTTAGAACATTAAAATTAACACATTCTGAGTTCTATGATTTGAGATTAACAGCGGTGTGGAATACAATTTTTACACACGTGCACACACACAAACAAATATCAAAGAAATGTCTGAGTAGAGCAAATAACGGACTGGGAGAATGAGTTGAGTATGATAAAAGAATTCATTGTAGTCTGTCAAAGACAAGACGGTATCCTGATGCTCTTCACATTTAATTCTATAACTATACTGTGCTCACGCGTCACACATTTCTGTAGTCATGAAGGTCCATGTGTGCTCGAGGCTTTCCTAATATGTCAGGAAATCTGGATCATGATCTCACTGTTTGAGCACTTGGGTTGCACAAATTCTTTCTGTTTCTCACAGCCGCTGTGCGTCAACAAGACCAGAATTTCACAGGAAGTCCACGTTACTATGACGACCGCCTTGACACCTGTGAAAGGCAACTCAAAATAACACACCGCTTCCCTCACAAAAGACCAATGAAACTGCAGTAGGTCTGAACAACAGCTAGATGTCATATGCATCACATATTTGGCATTATAACAAACATGATGAGTTATATTAGTTACTGACCAAAAAGAAAAATCACCAGAAAAAATATGACAGGAGAGATTGGATTATTCCCTGCATATGTCCAGGACAATTTTTAATTTTGTGCTCCATCACCACAATTTTATGAGTACCAGTAAGAGGAGCATTTATTCCTAGATAGAGACATTTTCCTACCGAGTTTTTCCTTCTCACACCAATCTTTGCTTGCTAACTGGATTTAGGGAAGAAGGTCTCTCTAAGCCAGATTTACTGTATACAGAACGGCAATAAAATTCCCCTTATAATATTCCATCATCAGCAGCCAGCTTAAGAAAGAAAATGTCAACATGAACACTTTCCTTTGATCCAGACATGTTTGAAACACCACCCATGTCATCTTACAAACGGGTAAGGTGAGGTTACATGTCAATATTACATATTTAAACTAGGATACTGAAAAAGTTCCAGTTTCCAAAAATTTTAAATAGTTATGGTATTTTTCCAAGAATAACTTAAAACCACATTTCTGACTCACCTACTACCAATTAATGAGTTTTGCCATTTCATGTATTCAACAATTAGAGATTCCAGTGAACTAAAACAAAAATATGTGAATCAAATTGCTGCATCATCAAACACGGAAATATATGTTAAAGCTGCTCATTTCTCAGTTAGATATTAAAGAAATAGAACAAGGGATGGGGTGATTATGTAATGTAAACAACACAGACAGAATTAAGTATAAATTTAACTTTTTGATATACAGATCTACTAATATAAGTGGCACTTTTGATTTCAGGCCATGTAATGCATCATTTTTCCACTAACACATCTGAACAAGAGAGCAGATCACTGAACAAACACTGCTCTGACTTGTTTGCTTGTTTTACCTCGATGTAGTAGAAAGCCTGGTGAGAAAGTGAAAGTTCAAGTGAAAGACAGCTGAAGTGAGCAAGCGCCACTGACCTCCTGCATACATGACTGCCAACATGATCGAGGAGATCCACGAGACCTGGCTGCTGGTAGCATTGAAGATCACCTCGATGTCCTTAAAAAACACTGTTATGGATTTGGGGAAGGCGTACGAGAAGCCGATGCTGATGAAGGCGCCGACCACTACAGCCCAACCCCAGCCCCCTTCTGGTGGGGTGTAGCCCACTGGACCGCCTGTCGCTGGAGGCATCGTTATACGGCCACAACACTCAGGAGCGGCAAAACGCAATCAACTGAGCTGGTCACACACTGTCAGCCTGCGAGACACAATAGTAACAGAAATCGTTAGGACCTGAAAACGAGACCAAGGATTTCACTATTGTGCATTTCACAGAGATTACCATATTGCATTTTTGTGATGCAACAAAAACAGTACTATACACAACAACTCTAGATATTATCGGATGGTAAGGCTAGAATTATCTCCAATTAGATCTTAAACTGTCCAAAAAATAAATAAATAAAACCTTCATTACTGCCAGTCACTGACAATTTTGTTGATTTGTTTATTTGCGGTAACCATATGAAATTAACAGCAGTAACTGTGTAGTAAGTAGGCTACATCCAATACAAACAAAGCTATTACTGAATGTTAAATACCAAATTCACATCTTAAAAGCAAAAATTACACATTTGTTTTTGTGTAAATAAAAAATAACTGACATTTACCTCTGAATTTCAAAATTACATGAGATTAGTTCTTTAAAATAAATAAATAGATAAATAAGGCATTTCAGCTTTGTCAGAAGACTGTTTAGTTTCTCATCCAACACGTGAGAAGCTGAGCTGAACAAAGGTTCACTGCCTACACTTGTGCAAGGCGCGGGACAGGTGGGCTTGCACACGGAAACGGGGCGAGCCCCGGAAAGAGCTTCTCATTTCTGCGCCAGTAAACCACCAGCTGTTTGCTTCTTGGTATCTGTGCATCAGACAGCACTACATTTCCAGTGCTATACAGCTGCCAGTATCCTCAACTCACTTCAGAATTTACTTTCAATGCCGATCATGCATTATAAGCAAAAAACAGCCCGATTCTGATTTAAGGCCGGTCAACTGGTGCATCTCTAGTGTAACATTTCACGAATTTCCTGTTAAAAGGATAAAATCCTGACAATTCCACATCTTGATGGAGTGAATAAATCAAGGATGGAAGAAATGAAGACAATGCAGGATACTTTTACAAATAAGTTAAGTTCCAAGTTCACATCCACACACACACCTATATTACAAATCAGGGTGGAACAACTAATCGATTTAATATTTCTATTTAATCAATTTATTTCACATAATTGCTATTAACCCGATTATGGACCTTGTGTATGCCATGTATGTAGCCATAATGCTGACATGAAGTTAAAACCCAACAAACAATTGGCAGCTAGTGTAGACCATCTGGTCATGCCTTGATTTGAAGTTTTGGTAGATAGTTCTTAATATTAAGGTTTAGTTTTGTATAATTTACTGTTTTTGTGCAAGTTCCATTCTTAATGCCATTTGTTGGAGATCCTGAGGTCTGAAGGTAATATTTCAGTCTTGGAACCCAACAAAATATAATATTGAAGTTTTCTAAAACTGATCTAGTTTAATTAAAATAGCAAAAGGTTACGGGGTGGTCAGTTGATTTGTTCCAATTTACTGGTTACTATTTAATATAAAGTGTATCGTGTTAATCTGATAATTCTATTTAATTAAAAAAATATTATTTAACCAAGAGGGCATTTTAATTTAAAACGGTTTTAAAAACAAGCCTTAACTGTAAAGTAAACAATTTTGTTTTGCATTTCTTATCCCCAACCGTACCAAACTGTGACTTAAAATCCAAGGTACGTACCGAACCATGAATTCTGTGTTCTTTTACACCCCTGGAAGCACTGCCTCCAAAAGGGTCGGACCGTCCCTAAAAACAGGTGACTGACTCTGGGTTGAGAATAGGATTGCAGAGTTATATCCAAACAACTTTACTGGGTATGGTACGTAGGCGAATGAGTATGGTCGTGCTAGTGTGCGTTATCTGAAAAGGATGAATTAGATTCACATTGGATGAATGATTGTGAAATTTATGATTGATGGGTTGTGTAGTCCGTAGACTGCAGGCTGTTGCTCAGGGTTTTGGCTTATCACTGTTTGGTTCAGGGCAGAGCGCTGTGATGTCACAATAATTTACTGCTAATTTCCCTCAGTATTGAAACCAGAGTAATTCTCTTGATTTTGGTGTTCTCCAGGCCAGAAGAGTTATTTCGTTAGGATGGAGGAGTATAGATGCTCCATTCTTCAAAATGTGTGGGGAAAAAAAAAAGAGGTACTAACCTGCATTGGGTTAGTGAGGCTAACATTTATCAAGGGTAAGCGGAAAGCCTTTTGGGAATCGTACATGAATATCGTGTAAATGGCAATGTAGCTTCTACATGACATTGCAAAAACTGTGGTGAATATATTTGTTTTTTCATTTATGTATTGTATGATTTAAATTTATCTACACTATAATTTAAAACATTATCTACAGTATAATTTACCATTTTTTTTGTTTTCTCCTTTTATTAAGTGGAATTTGAATATATATGTATGGTAGAATGGGCACCTGTATTTGTTCTGGTGTGTGATATGTTTATATAAAAAAATTAAAATAAAAAAAACCCACAATAAAAATGTATATGAAATACAATTCAAAGGGAAAAGATTTCCTACAAATAGGTTAATTAATAGCTACTGTTTCACTAATAGTCAAGATGTCCATTTTGCTTTAGGAAAATACCTTTTCTGTTAAGTTTTGCAATTGTTACCTGGAACTAGCCATTTTGAACAAGATATCCATGGAACATGCCATATTGTTTTTATTTGTTTGGTCATAATAAAAAACAGAAATGGTAGCTTGTATAATGTGGCATGCACATCCAAGTAATTGTCATTTTACACTATAAACAAGGTGTACCTAGATCTCTACAGGTGTAGTTCCTTACTGTTTAACCAATACTCAGCCCACACACCGTAACTCTTTAAACAATACTGACAGCTCATTAACTCCTACCATCCTCAAGTGCTTTGCACCGAGACCTATTGTAGTGCGAATGTAAACGCCATCGAGTGCCGTTAACGTTCTGCAGGGAACCAGGAATCATTACCTTGTTAACCATGTGATTAAGGCATTATCCTTAAACAACATGTTGGCTCATCTTGTACTCAGGATTCAGGCCTCATTAGACACACATGCTTACACAGACAAACCCAGAGCAAGTCTCTCACCATAAAACACACTTCTTCGATTTGAGGTGAATACAGTCAGACTGGGATTTGTTACTGGAAAGGTGCCAGAAAACATTTAAGATTCAATAGGTATCGCTCAGCTCATGGTGCTTCAATGACCCAATTCATTAACTGGATTGTGACCTTTCAGAATCTCGGCGTCTCTGGGCCCGAGTAATGAATCCAGAGGTCATGAATGAGTTTCTCGAGAAAATCTACACAATTATAATGATACAAGGAGAGAAATCTCTGGTGCCTTAATGAAACATGTCTGAGGATTCCAAGGCCCCTCAATGAAGCTCGTCACCCAGGATGCATCGTTCCTCTGCACAACTATGAGAATAAACGGATGCCCAATAATTACCTAGAACAATTTACTACAACCATGCAGCTCGATGAATACCTAGAAATGTAACTACACAGGAGCAAAGAAAATAGTGATGGCATCTACAAGTCAAATTTATTAGCTAGTCCATTGGCAAATGTATGTTTTAACTGGACAAGAAACTATTCTAATGTAAAGTTTATGTTTGAACAAAGTTGATAAAGATACGTGTTCAGGTCTTGTTGCCTATGAAAAGCAAGTCGGGTGACCTCACTGACTTAATTCTGGATAGTGATTATGTCCCTGGTAGATTTCACTCTGAGATGACATGCTGTGCCAGTGGGAGAGTTATACAAGTTTATTGCCCCAAGCTTCGTCAGTGTTTCCACATACCTGCGTGCTCCTGATTCTAAAAAGGCCCATCAATTGCTTGCTAATTATACAGGCTAATAAAAAAAGTTTTACAGTCAGACAGATGTGATTAAAATGGTAGACAGTGGGATTCAGAACAAGCACTGTGATCCAGTTATAGCATCAAAATCAGCCACACCACCATGAAGCATATTACTTTTAAATACATGTCCCCCAAAAATGTCATTAAAAAAAGCAGTAGTCTGGGGGCATTTTTTATTTGTTCTCTTTATTGAACCTACTTGTCCATTGAGATATTATTATTAAAATTATTAAAGCGTCTGAACATAAAATTCTACCTGTCCTAAGGGGATGGGCAATGATTTGTCCATCCCTGGACAAAACAGGTTATTTTGCAGTAACTGCAAAATACAGCCCATCTAAAAATGTTTCAGATATTTTAAACTACTTCCTTATACTACAGTGCAAAATGATAGACTGTGGGATTATATGCACGCACGCACGCACACACGCACGCACGCCATCAAGCCCCCATTTGTGTGTAAAAGTGTACACATGACTTTTGACCTCCTCGCTGTGAAGAACTCTTAGACTTCATCAAACTGCACAAACATACGCACTGCCTGATCTCTGTGTAAATGTTTAATGAATGGATGTCTTTTGGAACGTACATTTCAGGACTCCATGATGCACAAGCAGATGCTTATATAAAACCAAATAGAGGACAAAGTGATTTAATGTGTTTAAAAAAAAAAAAAGACCCAAGACCCAGTGAGTGCCGTGTGGTTGAAGCCGGCGTGAGAAAATTAATTTCAAAAAGGCCTTCAGCTCGGCTAACCTACCGTAAATTCCGGACTATAAAGCGCACCTGGATATAAGCCGCATCTGCTCTATTTAAAAAAAAACCCAAAAAAATTCATAAATAAGCCGCACCTGCATACAAGCCGCATCCGCATCCGCTTTTGAATTGCCGCTTTAGAACCTTTCCTAACCTGTATTTTAACACGGTGTAACGGTGGACGCTGCACAGAGACGCGGAGATCCGGAATTCATACAAAACAGGATTTATTAGAATAAAGAACTCAGGAGACGCCGCTCATACGGAGCGGCCAGACAGGCTAGGGAGCCTTGCGCTCTGCGCGCCGTGGTACCGGGAGTACCGGAGAGCAGGAGTCCGGGAATCGGGAACAGACAAAGGTTAGGCATAAACATATATCGAGCGTCCGTGTCCGCGACCCTAGGACACTAGGCGCGCGCGCGTTTGTGTGTGTGTGTGTGTGTGTGCGTGTGTGTGTGTGTGTGTGTGTGTGGTGCGTGCGATGTGGTGTGCGTCGTGCCGCGCGTGTGTGGTGTGTGTGCGTGTGTGTGTGTGCGTGCGTGTGTGCGCGTGAGTGTGCGTGTGTGGCGTGTGTGTGCGTGCGATGTGTGTGCGCGCAGTTGCGTGAGTGTGCGCGCGCGCGCGTGTGCCTGTGTGTGTGTGTGTGTGTGTGTGTGTGTGTGCGTGTGTGTGTGTGTGTGTCTGTGTGCGTGCGAGTGTGCGCGCGCGCGTGTGTGTG
Source organism: Kryptopterus vitreolus (assembly GCA_030449085.1). NCBI lineage: Eukaryota > Metazoa > Chordata > Actinopteri > Siluriformes > Siluridae > Kryptopterus > Kryptopterus vitreolus. Next base: position 7,070,659 of record JACRUU010000020.1, read on the forward strand.
TGTGTGTGTGTGTGCGTGCGCGTGTGTGTGTCTGTGTGCGTGCGAGTGTGCGCGCGCGCGCGTGTGTTTGTGCATGTGTGTGTCTGTGTGCGTGCGAGTGTGCGCGCGCGCGCGCGCGTGTGTGTGTGTGTGTCTGTGTGGGGAAAAGAGCAGGGAAGGAGAGAGACAGCACTGAGCAGAAACTTTACTGATTAAAACGGGACAGAACGAAGAGAAAATAAGCGCTATTTACCTTCATTTCTCCTGTGTGTGAAATGACGTCACCTTAACCTTGTAAAGATAGAGTTTGTCCTCCTTCTATCCGCTTCTACCCACTTATATCTGCTAAAGAGGAACTAGCGCATTCTTCTTCTTTGCATTTATTTTGTCTTAGTTTTGATTCTAATTCCGGTTAGAGCCCCTAGCGGTCTGGAAAAAATCTGCAGACTAGCCGCACCGTATTATTAGCCGCATGGTTCAAAACCTAGGAAAAAAGTAGCGGCTTATAGTCAGAAATTTACGGTACTTATAAATTTGATTTTGAAACCGGGGAAAGAGGTGGTAAAAGTGAGTGGAGACTCAGTAGAGATTACATTTCAGTCCCTGAAGACATCACACAAGATCATGGCTGATGTGGAACAAAACATACATGAAAGTCAGGAACCTGTTGTGCTCCTTCCTATATAGTTCCACCACTTGTTACTTAAAACATTTCTAAAATTCCCAATGGTGATTTGAGGATCATGTTTATATCAAGATCCAGCAAACTATACTACACTAAATTGTGACGTTATGATCCTTCATTACTTTAGCATTTACCATTGAATATTAACTTCCCCTTTATCACAGTATTACCCAGATGCAGCGAACTGTTTGAGGGCTATAAAAATGAAGAAACACATATGCTAGTGGATTTTCACTAGATCTGAAATCCTATTAGAGCTTTTTGCACCCCTCTACCAGTATTAAAACACCAACCGAGAAAATATCACTAAGAAGCAGCAAAAGAATAGTTACTGCAATGCACAGCACGTGAGCAAGTGAGAAAGAAAATGACTGTGGTGTTCATCATAGCCGATGCATACAACTCCAAATGTGCTGGAATGATTTTTTCCACTGTGGAAAACAGGGGCACTTGTACTCGTCGTTCCAGGCTGCGAGTTTTTTTTTGTATTAGTAAAAGAGTGAAGCTCAATTTAACCAAGGGAAATTTCATCAACATGTCACGCTGTATTTAATCACTTACTACTTGCTGACAAGAACTAAAACATTGAGCCCTACATGTTCAGGTGCATATTGGGGGGGGGGGGGGCTAGTTATAATAACTAATCAGCAATTTCCCTATATTTGCTGAATATTTTTCAGAAATGCCGGTTCAGCAATTCCATAGTACCCCTGGCTTCATGTTTCCTGTTTGTGCTGGACAAGCTGAGCTTGTGCAAAATATCCAAAACAAGGAGAAAAATTACACACACACACATCAGAACATTTGTCTATAAATATGTCTAATATATTTGAGTGCATAATCTGTATGGTTCTGCCATTTTTATTCCCCCCAAAATCACTGTCCTCCATACAATTAACACCTGTGGTGTATTTTTTTGGACTATCTTTCTGTAGTAGAAGCTGAATAGAAAAATCTATAGAATAGTTGGAGCCTGTGTATTATTAGGTTCATGAACGCAGACCTCCAATATTTCAGTTCAAATGCTTTTTAAAGTGGGGTTAAAATCCTCAAATTCAGTGAGATGATAATAGCTATTGTTACTGTTGGTATCCTAACAATGATACCTAGTTGTGTTTGGGTTTGTCCCAGTATAAAACTCCTGCCAAAAGCAAGCAGGTTTTGGAACTAAAGGCTTTGCTAAACAAAACTCATGATTAACGTTCATTGTAGACCCTGAACCACCAGCTGAAAAATCTGCTGCTCTTCAGTGCTGTTCAACAAGTTATAAATCAGCAGATTTTCATTTACAAAAACCACAACCCCTCTGCCCCGTGTTTTGTTTAAATAACGGTGCATACAATGTTTACTAACTATGTTTTTCTTCAAGGGCACAACAACCCAATAAACAACTACAGCAGCTGCAGTGGTTAATGAACCTCCCTTTAGGGCTGTAACGATTCGAGTAACTCAAATTTTTGTAATCAAATTACTCAAGGCAAATTAATATACCTCGATGATTTGTTTAGTGCATTTAACTTAACACAGAGCACCGTGTTTCCTACAGACAATTATTACTGATGCATCACCCGCTAATATGGGAACTGGGAAAAATAGAGAAGATAAAATTGACATGGCAGAAAGTTCCAATGTTTAGGATCATTTCACACTAAAAAAGAAAACACATAACAGTGCACTTGGCGTTTTTAAACAGTGGGCGTGCAAACTGGAAATAAAAGAACTGATTGTGGAATTTTTGAAGCTGCTTTTATGGAGACAGGAATATAATCACCACTCTACAGTGATTCAATAAAAAATGCGTATGAATGCAAGCAAGAAGCTACACATTACTTATTCTATGCGGACACCGTGGAGGGACTTTTGAATGCACTGTATTTGTATGTTGATGTAATATGGCAATTAAATACACTAAATGGGTTTATTTCTTTGCTGATTAAAAGACAAATATTTCTTAAAATGAAAAATACATTTCTTATTCATCTTAAGAGGCCTGTCTCACTTATTTAATATTGCTCTTTTATTTAAAAAAATATATATATTTATTTGATTACTCAATCAATGGAATAATTGATATAAACTTCCCTCCAAAACATCATTATCCTTTTCAACAGATGTAGAAGAAATACAAATTGGAATAATGGATTCCTGAACACTAACATTTTTGGGGGCATCAACATCTTATGCAGGAAAAAGGAACAAGAATGTAAGCACAAGAATGAATATGATGTACTAAGTTTTCCCATAGTATGCCACAGAACACTGACACTGTTGCATGAGAGGGAGGGAGGAGTGGGGGGTACAGAATGCCAGATTAATCCAACTAATGTCTGGTTTATGCTTCATCACAAGTGCTTCTCATCAGTCAGTGGAACAAAGTTTGGAAAGCAAGGAAATCTAAAAGCATAAGGAGGATCTTGGCTGCCAATCAAACACAGCACACAGAGCAGTGACAAGGAAAGAAGAATATATAAATAACGTGATTTGTTGTCAAAAATGATGACTTACTAATGTAAGTGATGTAAATTTCTAAAATGGTGGCCTCATTCCTAGAACAAAAGTAAAACCCATTTACTAGAAAAGAATTTTTGCAATAAAAAAAAAAAAAAAAAAAAAAAGAGACAGAGTCAAAGAAAGCTCCCCATGGTGTTTCTTTCAGTTTAGGCCACACCAAAGAATGTACTCTGGTTGTCAGTGGGATGCAGCTTCTGTCAAAACACCACAAACCAGCATGGGTGTAGGTGTCTAGTATTGCACAAACAAACCTCACGACCATCTGATTAACCATCATACCTTAACATTCCTTCGAAACGTGTAAATTTGTGTTTGACTGAAATGCCAGTTCTTCAACCCTTCCATGCAGAGGTCCACATTTTATCTAGAATGCGCCGGGTCTGGGCTCAGTCATGTGATGTAGGGCTGAGAAAGTTACACTGAAATATGGACAATCACGCAAGATTCTCGTGCATAAAAGGTGAGACAAATGTTCATACGCAATATTAGTCATGATTAAATCCCATCAGTCAGGCACATGACATTTGCCAACTACAGTTCATGCATTAAAAAAAGTAATAGAATGTCTTTAGATCTAAAAGGACATCCACATACATGTCCCGACAGTGATCAACTGCAATATAATAGTTAAAAAAAAGGCATGGTTAATTCTTGCTTCAAATCACCAGAGACATTGGGTGCGAGTATGCCAGTGGCGTGTCAACAAGGGGTCAGCAATGACATGACGCAGTCTGAAGTTTGCTGAGTACAGAACACACTGTCCGTCTCACTTTACTCACACCTACAGTCTTGTCCAAGCGCAAAGCAAGACATCACTGCCCATGTAAAGAATACTACAAATCAGTATGTTAAGTAATTAAATTAAGTAATTTTTCCAATTTTCCACAGTTGGGGGAAGTACTTGACGTCAACAAGAGTTAACATGTTATCAGATTACAATGTTAACACAGCACTTTCTAAGTCCAGCTAAGAAGGCTGGATGAGATTTGATGCACCTCAAATTGCTCACTCATTCACTAATCCCCATATAGCACATGCCAGCTGTGTCAAAAAACAGAATGAACTTCAGACTCTTACATTAATATCCTGCATGTGGGCTCACTTGTGGACAACTGTGTCATAACGGTTAAAACTAGCCTATATAACATCTGCATTGAATCCTAAAACGGTAGTTTTCCTCATGTTTTTTCACTAGCTAAAAGATAAGCATTTGCAGTTTGGTCTGGGAAAATGTATCATTTTCATCAGTTCTAGTGTACGTTAAATATACACTGAAAATCCAAAGGCACTGTGGGTGAGCAAATGTAGGAAATTAATTCAGACAAAACTACAAACTTGCAGTTTGTTTTAATTGATTTAAGTCATCATTTTTATTTGCTTGGCAATTTTTAGGTGGATATAAAACCCTTCCAGTGGTGAATCTCCTTCGGTCTGAAAGCAGGAAACAACATACATTCAACAAACAACATTGCAACATCACAAGTGTGTGAGTTATTTCCATTATATCATTTTAAATATTGACTAGATTTTTAGGATTTAACAAAACTCCCACAATTACATAGCTCTAAAAGCTGGGTATAATATGTGCAGGTTGTACAGGTTGTATGTGCAGGCGGGGGGTAGGACACATGTACAACACTTACATTACAGACTATGATTAGTATGTGTACATAAGTAATAATGCTTCTATAAGAGACACGATATGAGTGAAATAAGAGGAATTGTGACCATCGACAACTTGGAGAGAAGCGAAAAAAATACTTCCATCATGTACACTACAAGTTATAACAACGGCGGGGAGATTCATTGAACACATTTATTTATGAAATTTGTACCACTATAGAACACTTAACACTTCCTTCTCTCTGTTTCAGCAGCAGTTCCTCTAAACTTTATGGGCAATGACACACCAAAATGGTTCAACTTCCCGATTCAGTTCTATGAAACATTCATAACTAATGACCCCACAGACGGGAAAAAAAGTCAACTCTAGAGATGCCACATGTGGCACATAAGCAAAGTGCAAACAGGATAACGCAGTGTAGTGTTGTGTAACCTTACCAATGTCACATTCACATCCAGAGATAGGATGAAGGCAAGGTACATGGCGTTACCCGAAAAATAACTTGTGCAATACTTGATGCGAAAACTAGAGATTAAAGACACTCCATGGACCTACGGTACATTCCAATACAGTACAGTAAAATGGATATAAATTCAAACTAAATGACACAGTAGCACATTCCAAGCACCAATGCAGTTCCATGAACTGTATGATGGTCGGTATAAATAAATTCATATCCGACATGCGATTATGGCCTTTTAAAGAGTGCAAGTTTGTTTAATGGTAAATATTCGAGTTTTGTGTACATAATATTGTACTTCCTTGAGCTGCCTTTATATCTGATTTTCGACTCAGATAGTACAGCTGCAAGTTTTTGGGTTTTCTCTCCTGCTAACATCAAACATTACATGAAGCAATCTTGAATACTGGGCTGAATTGTGGTCATTATCACATTCCTATAAATTAGTGTTCTGCTATATTACTAGTAAAAATGTGATGATGGATATAATGTTATATATAACTGTTATAATTTGAATTTAATGCATGTGAATAAATTGTCTGTTAAGCAATTAAGCTGTTAAACATTAAGCACTTGTTCAAACTGTTCTTGACAATGTAAAGTTAAAAGACTAGAAACAAGTTATTAAATCACACTGTTTTGTTGTAATTTCAATGTTTCGGTATTCTAGCACAATCTTAAACATTAGGGAAAAAAAAGGAAAGCATCTTTGTTCCATTTCTAACTAGAGAACCAGGGAGAATGTGACAAGTGCTTCTTGTTGTTTATTGGCACATTATACTGTATTAAACAATATCTTATGTAGTTCAGGAGAGATTCCAGTTACAGGGTAGATCACAGAATGTTTTAACAAGGACGAGGAGCACTAGCAGGCCAAAAATGGTATGGCACTCAGGACACCCATTCCAACCACTACATCTAACACACACACATACACTATTTGAACAATGCACACACACATGCAACAAAGCCAGCCCTAATCCCATTTGAATATCTTTTCTTATCCACCTCGAATACTAAACGTTTCTCCTCACCTCCCTCCTTCTTAAGTGACGCCACATTCTTTTACCCCTTCAGTCTCTTTTCACTACACTAACGACTGCTGTCCTTTCACTCCATGACGATTTCCCCACCCAACCAGCCACAATCTAACACCCATCTCGAGTCCATGTTCTATCGATGGCTATTTTCAGTTACGCGTACGCTGAAAGGATTTGTGACCTGAATTCACAGAATACTTGCTTCTCTGATCAAAATAGTCTACTTGTGCCCTCCATATCCTTCATGCTAAAATATGGCCTACAGCCAAGATCACTCTAATTTGACCTCTTATGACATGCAACGGATGACCTCTGGATCTCGTGGAAGGGCTAACAATAGACTAAATTTTCCATTCACCTGACATCAGTAACAGTGTAATGGCACAACATTGTGTGCTGCCAGGGCAGTGATTATACACACAGCATTTCTACTTCTTTCGCGTAGACAGAACAGACAGATCCAGAGAGACAATTTGAGTGAGGAGTCTCATTTAAACATGAACTCTATCAGTTAAATCAAACTGAAGGTAAAACTAGAACAAACTACAGGACAAACAAATTCATATTTTAAAATTGACACGTCTAAATGCTTTTCCTGCAAATACACCCGAGTAATACAACTAACTATTTTAATCAGCCCAGCTATAGTTTTTTTTAGGGACATTGCTATGTTGAAAGTCAACATCATGCACTTCTTCAGATCATTGCTGGTGGCTTAAAAAAAGGATTTTGTCTAAACAGCTTAAATGTTGCAATGGCAATAACATTCCTAGATGACCAAAATATTGCGATTTCCTTGGTTTCCTTGCACCACAGTGCTTTCGCTGTTTAAAGTTTAGTTTTTCCAGCATCACCCAAAGGGACATAGCAATGCTAAACGATACTGACTACATTTACAGCATTTGGCAGACGCCCTTATCCAGAGCGACTTACAACTGAGCAATTGAGGGTTAAGGGCCTTGCTCAAGGGCCCAATAGTGGCAGCTTGGTGGTGGTGGGGGTTGAACACCTAACTACATTTGCAATTCAGAAATCATAGTCATATAATCTATACATGACTTCAGTATTGGCAAATCTATAGAACCTCAAAAAGCTTGGGAAAAAAAGTTGAGCTGAGAAACAGAAGTATGTAGTCACAGATCTTGGGAAGGCTTTATTTTTAGATATTTACACCCTACTATAACTCTTGAAAGAACTTGGGAGCAACTGAAAGATGGCTAAATGGCCAAAACAGGCAAAATGTGGAATATGGAATAGATTGAAAAGGTGATCACGGACTTTATGGTAACTCTATTTTAACTCCACATGTTTGGAGGTAGGACAAACTTGAAGGCGTTGTAGTTAGCTTGCTAACCAGCCATGCCAACGTTGTCCTAATTACTAACGCGACAGACATCCAAGCTCACCATCAACATCAGCCAGGTACCTAGCATAATTATGAAGCAGCATGTCAAGAAGATTCTCATTTGTACTCATTTAAGATATATGCAGAAAAGTATATTGTAGCAGATTATTAGAAGTAATGAGACACAGTCCTCAAAATCAACTAGAGTCATAGAACAATGATCAAAATCCTGTTTTGCTCAACAATTTTGAGGGGGGTATGAAAACTCTTATCTGATAGTCTTTGTTTGCTTAACCCTTCAAACAACAATTGGAGAAACACATGAACTTTGTCCCAGAAGCACAAAGTTGAGGTATAGACCCCTGCTGTGCCTTTTGATGTTAATTGTGCATAGGCAGTGTTCATTACAAATCAAGTGAGCATCTATAAACCTTTTCACAGGGTGTCAGATTGTACACAATGGCTCTGCATGCATAGTGATACAACCCCATACTTAAACTTATCCAAACAATGAGGAGACATCTTATAACTGTGGGAACAATTACACTCAGGCACAAGGAGCAGGTTATGCATGACACCAAATACGTTTTTGCAAAAATAAAAATAAATACAAAGGGGGGGGGGGGGGGGTAGGAGGGGAGAAGAGAGAGAGAGGGGGGGGAAAAACATCCAAGCTCTCTTTCACAGACATTCCTACACGAATCACAACACTTGCAAATACAGTCTTGAGAAACAGGAACAACTTAAGGTTTCTTAATCCCAATTGTCTAATCATGTTCATTAGGTTTGAAATTTAACTTCACCGATTTTCATACAACTGTGATTCTGTTGGCAGCAACAAATCACATTTCAATTACATTCAAGTACCTTTTTGTACAAACATTTTAAGAGTACCTTTAATAAGGATAATTACTGCTCTAACTAGCCACTTTCTTACCAGTTGCTATTGGGCATATAATGCATTTATCTGCTGAACAAAATGATCGGTTAATTATGAAAATTAATCAAGAGTAATTTCTATCAACAGAGTGTTGCTTGCTTTTGATGCCTCAATCACCTATGACTGCTGATTACAATGTATACAGCAAATTTTATATATCACACACACACACTTATATTGGGCCACTCTTAGGTTAGTTATAAAGCAAAAGTGACTACAGATTTAATACTAGTTATGTTCGTTTTATTTTCTTTCCTTCTCCCCCCCCCCCCCCCCCCCCCCCCCCCCCCCCCCCCCCCCCCCCCCCCCCCCCCCCAGTGGATGAAGCCTCAAACAAATTCATGGTTACACTCCACACTCCACAATAAACATCCTCAAACCACAAAAACAACTAACAACCCAAATGAGGCTGGGTTCTCTGTTGAGTCTGGTTCCTCTCAAGGTTTCTTCCTGCTCCCGGGGAGTTTTTCCTTGCCACCGTCGTTTTGGCTTGCTCAACACGAAACAATTAGGGTCAAACTGATTTTCATTTTTCATTATATATTATGTTCCATTACGTATTATGTAAAGCTGCTTTGAGATGATGACGAAATTGTAAAAAGCGCTCTACAAATAAAATTGAATTAATACTGCCAATTCCTTACAATTTGCAACAGATTAAGTCTGCAATAATTCTTTGGCTGTTAATAAATAAATCCTACTAACTTAATACATGAATAGTAACATGAAGTAGAGAAAACTTGTGTAGAGGAGAGATCACATGCTTGAAGATTCAACATCTAGGAACTGCTTATAATACTTTCACAAACATGCATTACGATTGGGGGGCGGGTGTCTTATCAATCAGAAACAAACTATTTGGCTTGCGTCAGCTGTTTCGTGAGGCCCTACTTTCTCCTTCAAAAACATTGCACCATGGGTACTGATAAGGGGAGAAGCTTGTGAGGCATATTTGGGCGTGACCTCTGATTTCTCACACTACAAGCTCTTTCATGCCTAGCCTTTCCCCGATACCCTGCAGCCAGATCAAAACATGGCTAGGACACCCCATTGGTAATTTCATGCATATGGATAGAGATTATAGTGGGATTCATTACTTAAGACCAAATGGGGTGCAAGACATGCTCCTGATTGACCCCATTTCTTGTTATTGCAGGTTGTTTTAGGGGTTTACCTAAATTGATGGAAGCGGCGAGTCTGTGGTTAAGGCTTTTTGGTTATGGTTTGAAGGTTGAGAGTAGTCAACATCATTTAGAACAGGGGTCACCCACGTGTCGCCCCCAAGGACCACATGAGTAAGTCTGTTCTAAAAACTCGGTGAGATGCATCTAAAATGTTAGTTAACTCATTGTGAACTCACAATAGTTAACACACTACTTATTGTGAGAAATCACCAGTGTCATTCAATTACAATATGTAACTAAAGGCAAATGTGTTATTTCAGAAGAGTGCGTCAAACAGGTAGCCAATGACTCAGTATCCATGAAGTAGCTCTCAGGTTTAAAAAAGGTTTGTGACCCCTGATTTAGAGCAAAGTACCTCAATTTTACAATGTACATACTTCAGTACAGGGACTCAGGAATTAGTATAACTCCCTTTGAACAGTATTACATTGTAAGCAGATGAAGGTTTTCAAAGAAATACAAATTTCCCTGGTTTGCATTCGGTGAAGGTGTATTCTGTCCGGCACCCTTAAACACTAGACGCACGGGGGAAACACTACACTAACTGCAGAACCACAACTCCTGTTTTATTTAATACGTGCAGGGCAGCTCAGTACCGGTAAAGAAAAATCCAGACTTGTGACAATTTTTGTGTGAGGCAAAAAAACAATTCAAAAAGCAAAATGAATAGCATAGTTAAAAGAGTCTTTTATTCATCACATATGCATTACAGCACAGTGAAATTTGCTGTGTTAGGAAGCTGGGATCAGTGCACAAAAGGAGGGTTACGGACATATGGGCATATGTCTATATAACATTGAACAGGAGTTGGATGTTCTAACTGGTGTGATTTTTTTTTGGTTATTGCTATGATGGTGGATTCTCTTCAGAAGGAGCTAAACAACAAACAACAACCCCCCCCCCAATAAATATAATTACAGAACAAATCACGACCGATGAAAGTTCACCTTAACGGAGCAAATGAGGGGAAACTTTGAGGGAGGAGATCAACTTTAACCTGCTTTCATTCAAGTTCATCATCATGAAGGTCATAAGCACTAGATATCCAACACACACACACACACACGCGCGCGCGCGCGCGCGCTCACGTGAGCTGCTCGTGACACCACAGAGCCGAGGCTCGCGGGCCGGTTTAATTCCTACAGGCTCTCCGTGTAGCTCCGTTACCGCCAAATATTCGGTTGCGCGTGCACGAGAATCTAGCTACGTTGCTATACGAAGCTAACTACAACCCAAAGAATGACGGTTAAGTAGGACACGCGTATTAAGACGTGAAGGAATAGATATATGGGATATATTGTGTTACTGGTTAAACCGCCATAGAGCTGAAGGTCAGTAATACTGGGAGTGAAGAGGGGAAAACAAACCCCGAGATTCATTCATACCAGGAGAAACGCCTGGACAAAGAAGGCGCGAAGGATGCTGAGCGCTAACGCTAACACGCTAACTCACACGGTCTGTGGAATGGCTCATTAAAATGAGTAAATAGTTCGTTTTTTGCCATTCAGACATGTTCCTCTTACCTGCTTGTTGGAGTCACTGTTGCCAGTTGTGGTTCATGTGATCCCCGGCAGACTGCGCGTGCTCGTCTCGGAGTGGACGTGTACATAGGTATGCCCGAGCCAAGCTCGTTCTTTCACGCTGGGGAGGGGGGGGGGGATTGGCCTCTGCGCATGCGCGTCACTTGGCACGAGTGTCCAATTACAAGCGATCGGCCTGTTTGAACCTCTTTTACGGCTTCACCGAACCCGTTTGCCCAATCCCCAGTATTGCGTCATTGGCCGACTTTACTCAACATGCTGAGATGATTTGAGCGAGCACCATAGTGTAAGGCCAAGGACGAAAAGAAAAATATGCATGCTCTTAGAGAGACCCCAGGATGGGGCAATGCTGACTTGAAGCTCCTTGAAAATCTTTTTGAGCTTCAAGTGCAAGCTGAGGATAGCAATTTCCTTTCATAAGATTTCTTTTATAGTGCTACACTATAGCCTACTATAAGACATCTATGCAATGATAATCAGCAATTGAATCATTATTACACGCACTTTTCATTCAATCAAACAGTTGCGTAAAATCATGCAAACACGTGAAACATCACGAGGGTATGGTAGTCGTGTCACATGAGCTGGTTTGGGCATTTCTGAGACGCCTGATTTCTTTGGGATTTTCACACTCAACCGAATGCATGTGAACACACAGAATGCAACGGAACACACTTTTTTTTACACCGAACCTGAAATGCACAATTGTAAAACGCATATGACATTCTGTACATATTCCTACACCTATATACAGTACATTATTATTTATTTCAGTCTTGTAATATTGTTACATCCCATCCCCATTGTCGCATATGACATTCCGTTCATATTCCTACAACTATAAACAGTACATTATTATTTATTCAGTCTTGTTATATTGTTACATCCCATCCCCATTGTCTCCAAATTCCTTGTGTGGATAATACTTGGTAATAAAACTATTTCTGATTCTGAAGCTGTATTTGGCGTTTGAGTAAAGAAGAAGAATAAGTATCTCATGTTTAGAGTGTGTATATACATATAACATATATCCTATATAACATATAACTAAATATCCTATCCTCAGTTCATTAAATTCTATGCTGTTCCAATTCATATTGATGCAAAACCTGGAACTGAATCAGAAATACACTGGGAATGGGGATGGCAGTCCATAATATACATCATGCGAACACGTTTACATCTGAATAAAAATGTAGCATGGTCAGTCTACCTACAGGCTGTTCTTGGGAGGTGGATGGAAATCGGAGAATCAGGAGGAAACAGGAGCAGACATGACTATGCAGATCATGCCAACCACTGCATGGCCTGTAACCCAAACTCAGTATTACTGTAATGTGGGCAATATGATTCTGTCGCTTAAAGATTAATATAACAATCATCTTTGTCCATTGTTACTCCATCATACTCGTTTTTCATTTTACATAATAAGCTGGATCTGCAATAATTATACTATTTTTTTTTACCTACACTTTGTATTGGTCCCTATCATTGTCTTAGCACTTTAGAGTTGGAAAATCTGAATACACTACGTTTTGTTTTTATAAAAAAATATCTTTGGGTATTATAACATGACACCATATTTCCTTTCTGCAATCTACAACAAAAGGCAATACTACTCTTTGGTAAAGGAAAGTCACAGAGGGTTTTGTTATCTGATTAAAGTTGCAGGATTATGTTCAATATAATAATGGTTGTGTAATACATAACTAGCAAAGCAACATAAAACCTTACGGCAGAAGAAGTATATCATCTGGCAATGGCACCATCATGCATATTTAAAGGCAATATAAACCCAGAATAGTCCCTTACTAAAACTGGATTCCATTTCTAGATTTAGAATGATCTGGCTTGTCTTTTTTTTTGTTTGTTTGTTTTTTACATTGCATGACATTGATTTAATTTTGATGCAATCAGACTGCATAGAAGTCAATATAGTTCTTTATAGTCAATATAGCATTTGTGCATTAAACTAGAATCACTGCAAGTCTTATTCTGACCCACTAGAGGTCAAAGTATACAATCAGATTCTTAAGAGACAAGAAATCACCCCTCTTTTATTTATATCCTCTTCTTCTTTATCTGCTGAGACAAGGGCATTTCCTCACCTGTGCTTGTCGGGCTGCTTCAATGATCAGGACTTTCACTAATGTTCCTTATTCATTCCTGGTTATTTTATTCCATTGCACACTAACATATGCTGCTTTTCTTTTACATTGAACATTCCATGAACACTTACTGCATTTACATATTCAAAACATTTACATATTATTTAATTTCATTTTATTTTAAAATTGCCCTTTATTATTTTCCTGCCCTTTACTCAGCTGTATAACTTTTACATGCTTCTGTATATACCATTTTATATTATAAACCTTTATATATATATATATATATATATATATATATATATATATATATATATATATATTGTTTTTGCAATATAATCGGTCCCATGACAAAGCTACAAAAAAACTATAATATGAAAATCACATTAAATTACAAACTAACAATATGCGATCGCCCAGTATTTTATAATGTCTGGAACGTTTTATCAGTAGACGGATAGTACATTCACTGCTAATTAAAGGTGAAACAAAGGCAAGTACTTAATCTCAAAGCTGCATTGAGATAAGCGAAATGTGTCAGATAAGAAACCTCCGGAATCAACTTGCGAATTCTGGCAAAATGTCGCCAGTTTTTTATGTGTAATTAATTAATTAATCAACTTATTTATTTATTTGTTTTTGCAAAAATTTATTATTATTATTATTATATTTATATTATTATATTATACTGCAAATCCATGCTGTTCGTGATTGAAGCAAAGTCCTGTACAATTCACAAACTAGACAATATTATAACATATACAACATCCACAATACTGTTTTGAACTTTTCAGTGAATGGCCTTTTTGTCTGATTGTGTTCTTGATTAATCTGATCTTAGCAGAGAGAGAGAGAGAGAGAGAGAGAGAGAGAGAGAGAGAGAGAGAGAGAGAGAGAGAGAGAGAGAGATCTGTAACCACCAACACCCTCAAAATAATTAAACAACAATACAATAGCTTTATTTGCAGTACAGAGTCATGTGACTTTTTCTTCATCTGTCTCTGCTTTCTAAGTTCTTTTCATGACCCCAGGCTAAGTCTTTGAACCTGTACCAAACAGCTAAAAGAAACACAACCCTGTGGACATAATAATACAAAATACTACTACTGCATAATACTACTACTAATAATACTACTGCGGTTTTAGTTAAAGAAAGCAAAAATGAAAGCTAGTATGTAGTTTTAAACGGTGTCTAGTTAATCCGTTTATGTGACGTAGCAGTTCTTTTACTCTTCTCCTTTTTGCTTGGTACTTTTCATTGTTTTGTTCATTATTGTAATCTAATAATGCTTTATTCTTCATAGTCATAGCAGATAGACAACTTTAGTAATGACAATAGAATAAGTGCAGACTGCTGCTAATAATTATAATAATAATGGAGGTAGTCGGTAGCAAAGTGGCGGATCGTTCAAGCATCATTAACATTACAGTGCCCAAGGAATCCACGGCTGCACCAGCCAAAGCATTTTGTAGCCAAAAAAGGGCAGCGTCGTACTGAAGAATGGAAGTGATTCAGCCCTGGATAATCACAGGCGTGCTGATATTCTGCGATTATAATTGTGATACGCCTTTATTAAAAAGTTCTATTAATAAAAACTTAATATCAAGTCATTGATATTTCAGACACAACAAGGCCAATATATATTACATTTATTTTTACCTTCATGAAAGTAATAGGGACACGGTGACTTTGTGGTTAGCACATTCGCCTCACACCTCCACGGTTCAATTCCTCTCCTCAATATATGTGCGTGTAGTTTGCATGTTCTTCCTGTGCCTTTCCTCTGGCTTCTCCCTGGCCCAAAAACATGCACTGTATGTTGATTGGTACCTTAGAAAATTGTCGCTAGCCTGTGAATGTGAGTGTTTGTGTGCCCTGCAATGGGTTGGCGTTCCATACAGGGTGTGTCCTGCCTTGACGTACGAAGACGCCTGAGATAAGCACAGGCTCCCTGCGACCGGAGGGATCGGATAAAGCGCTAGAAGAACGAATGAATGAATGAAAATAGTTTCAGTAGAAGCAACAGGTGGATCTATGTTTTGTCTGGCAGCCTGTATTATGTGTACAAAAAAGTTTGTTATTTATATTATGTTATAAACGTCTGCTAGAAGTTGAGTTTTGTGAAGAAGTGGGTTGGTAAAAACAGTGAAGGGCCAAGTGTTGTGTTGCTAAGTGGGAAAACCACTCACTTCTGTGAGTACCTTTATTTAAATCCGCCTTTTACTTCACTCAGTTTCAGTATGAGTAATTTGAATGTAAACAAAACCAAAACGCAATGACTTGGAAATCTTGTCAAGACATATTTTATTCGCAATAAAACAACTGTAAAAATCAGACATATTGTCACGGATCTGACAGGCTCCACCACAACCAGCCTATCACAAAGCTCACAGTCCCCAGAGTCTAATCACCCGCACCTGTCCCTAATCATTCTATCAAAGACTCCCACCCTAAAAAGAGACTCTCCCTACTGCACTCAGCGTCCGATCTCGTCTCGTCCCGTCCCGATTCTGGCTACGATTTCGGTGTTTGCACTTAAGCATTGTTATTTGTCTCTGCTCCTTCAGCTCCAACCTTACCTCCTGTCTCCCTCTGGATTGCTCGTCATCTCTCGTCCTGTTCCCAAGCTTCTGTCCTCCAGCATGTTTCCGCTATTATCACCTTTTTGTTGCATTCCCTACTCCCTGTGCTCCCGTGTATAAAAAAAAAAAAAAGACTATGAACTTTAACATCCGTCCTGTCGGTCTGTTTCGTAACACATATCAAATGTTTAAACATTAAGTTAGAGAAAGTTGGTACAGGGCCATGTTACATTTCCTGCAACTGTACAGAGCATTTGGTGTAATTTTGGGAAAGAAATGTTTTCCCATAGGTGTCTGATACTGGATTCTAGATGCTGAAAAGTTCTGGGTGTCCTTTGTTGTATTTTTCATTTCATGCCCGGCCAAATAAAACGGTGAAAGGTCCAGACCGCAGGCTAGCTCAGCACCTAGACTCTTCAACTATAAAGCCATGCTAGTGTGTTACATAAAATATGTAAGGCCTTCCCTGCAAAAAAATACATTTACCAGATGGAAGCAATTTGTTGCTTTAAAACCTGTGTATACCGTTCAGAATTAATGGAGCCTTTCTAAATGTGCAAGCTGCCCTTTTTCACAGGCACTAATACACTCCCTTGCCATCAGAAACGTAGCTCAGAGTGCTGATAACAAGCCAGAATGTCTCCCCATGGTTTCCCAAAAGAGATTTTAATTCTATTCGTCTGAATACATAAACATTTTCCACTTTGCCCCAGTATGTTTTGCGAGGATGGATCATGTTCACACATGCCTTCTTCTTTGCATGATAGTGATTTAACCTGCTTTTGTGGACGCAAACTGTGAATGGTAATTGGAGCCATTTATGAGGCCATGTTTCTCCAACTGTATAATTTTAATAACACTTACTTTTCTGGACTGACTTTTGTTGCCCTACTTTTTGAGAAAAAGTACACTATCTTATATATATATATATATATATATATATATATATATATATATATATATATATATATATATATAGATTATATAGCTATATATATATAGTATATATATATAGATAGATAGATAGATAGATAGATACTGTGCACGTTTTAGGCAGGTGTGAAAAAATGCTGTAAACAAAGAATGCTTTCAGAAATATAAATAATGATTGATTATTTTTGTCAAATTACAAAATGCAAAGTGATCAAACAAAACAAAAAGATCAAAATCAAATCTTTATTTGGTGTTACTACCTTTTGAAGAACTAGAAGTAGGTACTGGAAGTGATGGCACGACCCCCACAGAGCCCTGATCTCAACATCATGGAGTGTGTGTGGGATTACATGAAGAGACAGAAGGATGTGAGAACGTCTACATCCACAGAAGATCTGTGTTTACTTCTCCAAGATGGAATGGAACAACCTACCAGCCGAGTTCCTTCATAAAAACTGTGTGTAAGTGTATCTAAAAGAATTGTTACTGCTGTTTTGAAGGTTAAAGGTGTGTTCACACCAAATATACTGATTTGATTTCCATTTCTCTTTTGTTCATTCATTGCATTTCATTCATTGATGAAAGTAAATAATTAACACTTCCATTTTCTTCCTTTCCACTCTTTGTTTACAGCATTTTATCACACCCACCTTTTATCATTTTTGCACAGTGTATGTATATATATATATATATATAGATATATATATATATATATATATATATATATATATATATATATATATATATATATATATATATATATATACTGTGCAGTACCCCCCCACACTCCCCCCACCCACACACGCTTTACAGTAGTGAAATTTCACCTCCTGTCACTTACTTACACAATAGGATTAGAGGAAGATTGAGGGCAAAAGTACTTTAGCACACACCCAGCCTTGTAGAGTACCTCCGGTATTGCACGTCTTTTCAGGAGCAAAAAGAATCAATGAATGCATAAAAAGCAGAGCACCTAATGTATTTATTTTTGATGTATGTCTGTGGTTTGTGGCTTTGGGAACAGAGATCAGTATGTGGAAACATGTAATGTGTCTACAGACACCCTCATGGCTTTGCTATGAAGGCGCAACAAAATTCTTCCTATAAACAAAATAGTTATAACTGTGTCAAGAACTATAAACAAACCCCCTCGTCTTTCTCCGTCCTTCTCTTTTCTTTTTCTTTTTTTTACTTCGGAAACGTAACTGCCATTTCTTTAACATCAAAACAGAACAAAAAAGCCTAGGTGACAAAGGTGTAATTCTGTACATATGTACATGTATTTGATCGTTGTTATTATATGGCTACAGTAATATTTGCAAAAGAAGTTTAATAATGCTTGTCTTGTAGAAATACAGATTGACACCCTGATACCTCCTTCAGCAAGCTCCACCTATAAAATCCCACCCCCTTTCTGATTGGGTCGCAGCACCTGGTTGTCCCAGGCCAAGAAAGAAACAGGAGAATGAGGGAGGAGAAAGGAAGTAAACAAAATGGAGTCTAGTCCGTTTTTATGACCTTTGTAATTACATGTGTGTGTGTGTGTGTGTGTGGTGTGTGGTGTGTGTGTGTATGGATTTATAATGACAGGCACTGTGAAAATTCTCATTGTTATTGCTGTCTTTATTTCTCTTAGCACTGTATGCATCTGCAACCCATGTAAAAAAAAGAGGAAGAGTATTTGCTAGCCTGGTAACTGATATCCCTTCACTCGTTATCAGCTAGAGCTGTTGTCATGTAGAGTTGAATGCAAATATCAGCATGACCTTGGAACAATATGCTCCTTTGCAAGTCGCTGTAGTATTTCTAGGATTGGTCTTATGTTGCCTTTTCCAGTCTTGTGTTCTAGTCTAGTTTCTTATTATAATAATCTGTTGAATTGTCTTTCTGAATGTAAACATTAATTCATTCATTCATTCACTCATTCATCTTCTACTGCTTTATCTGACTTCTCTCTTTGGGAGCCTGTGCCTATCTCAGGTGTCTTCGGGTATCAAGGCAGGACACACCCTGTATGGAATCGCACACACACTCACATTCACACACTAGAGGCAATTTCCCAAGGTACCAATCAACCTACCGTGCATGTTTTTGGACCGGAGAACCCGGAGAAAAAAAAACAATGCACAGGGAGAACATGTCAACTCCACACACACGGCGGAGACAGGAATCGATCCCCTAACCCTGAAGCTGTAAGTGCTATCCACTAAACCACTGTGCCCCCTCCCAATTCAAACATATGCCTGTTAATTATTTATTTTTTCATTATTTTAACCCTTTTATATACAATCAATTTTATTGCTTTATTAGATTTTCCTCCCAGAAATCTTATGAGTATGCACATTTATTTTTTTTCTGAGAGTCAGAAACAGAAATAAATGAATAATAGAAAATAATAGAAAAAGAATAAATAAAAAGCATTTTTGTTATGTAGAAGGAGCATTTTGTTGGCCTTTTGTTGGAGTTTTTCGGGCTGATAACCTTCATCGTAAAGCACTGAAACATTTCTTCCGTGATTGTAATGGTATTTGGAGGATGAGTCTACCCTTATCCATGCAGCAGGATGCATTCTAATTTGCATTATATGATGTGGCCTTCATAGTCACCAGCCTGCAACCATATTGAGTACCTGAGGGAGAATTTGGAGTGATGTGTTAGATAGATGCAATCTG
>JACRUU010000020.1:7092763-7270263 GCA_030449085.1 Kryptopterus vitreolus
TATTACGTGGGAGTGTGTGTTCCAGCATCAGCATTTATACACGCTAATTATAGCACAACACTGCACAGCTGATACACATGATTGAGTTTAAGAATGTTTGGTTGTGTTGCATGCTTGCGCGCATGCGCGTGTGCGCTACAAGCAAGGTCAACATCTGTACAGATGTAATGAGATTAAGCACGCAAATCAGTTCAATCTGGCAATATTTAAGACACTTGGCAAAACAATGTTGGCGAAATGCTTACAGATGGAAGGGAATGTAAGAACATAAGAAGTGAGGAAGCAAATCTTTATTAGGTCAGCAGGAATGTATACAAACACTACAGAAATGCAAAGGCCTTCTCATGGAGCAAACTGAGTGTTCTTGGAATGCTAGTTAACATGACGTCGGCATGCATAATGCTGAACAGTTGTTTCTGTGTGTGGTGAAATGAATAGCAGCTTTAGGAAGACACGAGGAAACAGTGAGCCGTTTTAGTTTACTTTCAAATGTCTACATCTGGTGGTTTAGAGAGGTAACCACACTGCTTCAGTCCTTTCAGTCACTGTGACCTCAATGCAAGAAAATCAAATAAGTGCACATCAGCTTGTTTTTGCACAATAACAGCTATGCATTATTGAAACACATTCAATCCTAAACCTAGAAATGGCAGATCCATAAAACAGAAAAAAAAAACCTCAGGATTGTGGTGTGGTTTCACAAGTTCCAGTCAAATTATTAAAAATAGTTAGAAAATAGTAACACAACTATTGAAATAGTTAAAAGCAAAACACACACACACACACACACACACACACACACACACACACACACACACACACACACACACACACACACACACACACACACAAATGCAAATCAATGACCTATGTACATCCACATCTGGGAATACCATATATATACACCAAATATCCATTGAGCAAAAAAAATGCATTTCTGCACCATATATTCATTCCAATGTTGCGTTTGACATTCCAACTCCACATCTGTCTAAATGGATTTTTTTTGCCCAGCATAAACAAAAAAGACTCCAAAATTATATAAAGCATAGCACTTTCATGTTTGTTTTTTTCTACACAAAGTAACCATGAAAGAAATGAAAAGCAGGAGCACCCTGTGTATTTATGCGTTTTACTAGTAATCTAAGAAGCGATTTCTTTTAATTATACTTGTATGCGTACAAAAAAGTAATTTCCAAGCATAAAAACACATAATTTTAATCAGTTTGACTTTCAAGGTACTAATTAAAATCTCAAATGTGTCATGCTTTTCTACTGCAGTCATTTTGCTTCTTTCTTTCTTTCTCTCTACATTAAAGACATATAAATCAATTCACTGTCAATGTGTCTACACAAAACTGTGGCCAATTAGTTAACATAGTGTATAATTATATAAATAAAATAAAATACAATTTTATAAAATATAATTATTGTAATTAGCAGAATGGTAAACTTAACGTTTGATCAGTTGTAGTATTTATTTTGAATCATTAATCAATAAAAATATAAATATAAACATTGTGAACTTCCAGAGCTCTATATCTATCAACTATATTATATATCAAATCTGCTGATATTATGCATTCAAATTGGCAGTTGTCCTGTAGTCATAAGTCACAAAAATATTGTATTTAATTAAAACGTCATTTTAATTGTCATATTTCTGAATTTCAATACGATATTTGGAAAATATAAGGCCGGAAATGAGCATATCCTTTAAAAATTTATTTGCAGGTACAATAGATTTGAAAATAATATATACACAAAAAATACAGTGGATGAAGACACTTGAAAAATGGTCTTACGTGTGGAATTTTAGACAACATACAGATTCAGATGATTACATTTTCATTATTGTTATTTCAATATGTATTTCTATACCTGAAGATCCGGATTAATTTAGTGTTGGTATTTAGATTACTGTTTTATTTTTTTTTTTTTATAGTTTTGAGCTCTAACAAAGGCCCAAGAATTCCCACAGCCCTAGAATGATAATGAAATGAAATATACATGCAGAATATATTGACTATAAAAATAGATTTGTTCAATATTAAACCTACATTTTGTGTCTTACACTTTCCCCATGCATTATGCATGACTTTAAATCTGTAGACAAACAATTCAACAGTGCAAACATATCGTAAGTGTTGAACCCGAGTAAAAGATGTACCCACAACAGCTAAACTCTGCCCTCTTGTGCTGAAGTAAAGTATTGTGTCCTTAATTCTAAACTGGAACTACAAAATATAGGCTTCAGGAGAAGATTTCAAAAACTTTACCTCAAGACCTAGTACTTTTTGAAAGTCTACACTCCTCCTAGAAAAACAAGGTCTTCAGGAGATGTTTTCAGACCTTAAATCCTTTATCTTGAGATAATTAACGGCTATTTGGTTTCATAAAATGCCCTGAATGAACCACCGTCTGCTAAGGAACGGCTAGGCTATAGAAGCGTAATTCTCTAAGTCAGACACTTGAAGAAACCTTTAAATCTTTCTCAGCGTGTACAGTATTATGTGTAACAAAAGACCCTCTTTGCAGGTTTTCTTTTTATTCTGGCTTAAAAGTAAAGTAGACCTCTAACTCGTCGTCATTACAGTCTATGCTCATTCAGCCAGAAAGCCTGTCTACAACAGCAGCTGGGTGATACCGGTGCTATTTTCAGTCCTTATTTGTTTGGCTGTAAATCGCAGTAATCTTTCTCCGCGTACTCGTTTATCGCAGGTCGCTTTGCATGCACGACTGAGTCTAGCGCATTGGCCTGCGGGTTGACTGCACGGTGGTCGTTAGCGGGGCGGTGTTAGCGCCCGCGTGTTGATGTGGGTGTGCTAGGGTCAGTGAGCATGGATGAGGAGGTGCGTAATTTACTTTGATTTGTCCAGCAGGGCAGAACCGAGGGCAGCGTATGTGTTACAGTAAATGTCTATGAGGGAAATATAGATAGATTGATAAAGTGCTGGATACGATTCAGGCCGGTATTCGGCATCATGCTCGGTAATAAATGCGGAGGGTGGTGAGATTCTTCAACAAAAGTGCTTCCTAGCTGCACAGATCAGAGCGTGTTAGTTATAGCGGGGGTAAGCCGAGAGAAAAGCAAACACAACCCTAGAGAAATAAACACACTGTAATAAGGAATTTCTGTAACCAGAACAATATCTACATCATCACTTTTGATATCCTACCTCAATTTCCGACTGATTAGATTTTTGTCTTCCCCCTGCATAAACAAAAATCTGACACTTAATAATACAAAATATTGAGCTGTACGGAATACTACACACAATGGCATTGACAATGGAAGAAGTGTCAAGGAAGAAATGCAGAACTTTGCCGTTATAGCTCTATGTTAGGGAGCAGGCCAGCATTAAGGCTTTGGAGGCCCAAGGGAGGATCACGGCCAATGCACAAACATACATCAAGCAAGGGAGGTGGTAGCTCAGTGGTTAACGCATTGGGCTCTGGACCAGAAGGCCGCAGGTGCATTCACCCTGCCATGACTCTCATTTATGAATTATAGCCGTCGAGACATACCAGACCTAAATATCATGAAAGGTAGAACAACAGGAGAGTGTAGAAAAGGGTGGGGAATTGGATACATCGATATAAAATTCAAATTTCTATTCCTTGGTGCATTTTTTTCACCACGCAATCTGCCAGGACATTATGCCATCTAGTAAGTTACAGGGCGTTCACTTCCAATTCGGCGGCCATGTTGTGGCGTTTCTCGGGCCCCGCTGGGGATTCACGGCCCCGGACGATTCTTCATCTGCTTCTCATGTCTTGGGGATTTTCTCCGCATGCCGATTGACTCTTCTTATTAAAGCTCTTCTGTTTTTGCACCTTGCGTCTCGCCTCAGAGCCTTTAATTACCCCGGTGCTAACAGAAGCGCGGGGAGCGCGCAAAAGTGTGGCTGGAATTTGTAAAAACATAAAGTAATATGTTGCAAGCAAGGTGTTACGACCAACATGACTAAGCAGCGATAAGCGGAATTAAAAGGATGCATAAACGATAAATATATTTGGCTATTATTTAAATTCATTTAATATGCTACTTTTTTTTTACATTTTAAAAGACTTATCTCAGTATATATATCAATGTAATGTAAGCAAACAAAAACAAAGACTAAATATTTTCACACAAACATAAAAAAATACAGCTTTAAAATTGAAAATGTACAGCTAAATACTGTAGTTGGTTTATTACTTTTCCTAGCTGTCAATCCTTTACAAAAATAGCAGCACTAACAAACCATTTACCTTTAACATACCTCATATAGTTATGAACTTTTCCCCCTCTTGCTTTCTTTTCTCGACTCCAGCTACATATTTTTAATTGCATCATATTTTTTAAACCTAAAATGATAACACTTATATGATGCGACAAGGCATAGACTCATGACTACTGTCTAGCTAGCTCAAGCAACACTTGTTTATGTGACATATTCAGTGATTCAGTGCATTAGTGTTATGTGTGTCGGAAATGAAGATACCTAGAAAGGTTTGCGGATTATAACAATATAACGAGTGTAAAAAAAAAAAGACCACCCATTCCAGGCAGACTCTGGTTGATGTGTCTTCCCATCATTGAGACACTGATGGGAAGAAAAAAAAAACACACCCCTGCTCAGTCCTATATCTGAATTCTGCTTTACTTGTAAGTCACCCCGGATAAAAGAATCTGGTGGATGAATAAAGGTTAATGTTCCCGCGCGTCGTCTCCGACAATGCAGAAATGAACAGCAGGCCTATCAGCTGTGAAATGACTGGATGTTCTTTTATATGAACTCCCGTGTGTTCAGGAGGGTTCTGTCATGTGTTCTTTGTCGTTTGTTCATTGCTGGTGTTACGGGAAAAAAAAATGAAATGAAATCTGGCTCTGAGAATCTAAAGGGATAAACAAAAACATGTTTAGTGAACAAAAAAGCTGGAGGGAAGAGAAGCAACCGTTTTTTTTTTCTACTTTGAAAAGTTAATGAAAAACAAGATCTCGAACTCCTGATAGAGTGGAAAAAAAAGTTTGGAGTGTTTCTGTACTGTCACAAGAATATAAACTTATTCAGCCAGAAAGAATGTCTGCAGCAGCAGCTGGGTGATACCGACTCTATTTTCAGCGCTCGTTTTCGCCATTATTTGTCGAGCTGTAAATAGCCATAATCTTCCTGAGAGTTGTCATTTATTGCAGTTTATTTGCATGCATGACTGTGTTTAGCTCATGCTTGTGGACTGAATGTGTGGCATGAGTTAGTTTCGTGTGTGTATGTGGGTGTCTGTCTGTCTGTCTGTCCGTCCGTCCGTCTGTCTGTCTGTGTATGTGCTTTATGGTCAATGAACATGAAGGACGAGGCTTATAATGTGCTCTAAATCCTGGAGCCACTGACAGAAAGGTGAGAGGATTAAGAATCAGTGTCACAATGCATAGCATTATGGGATTCATCCATCATACTTTCTATGTACCGTCGAGTGGACTAATTACTATTATCGTGTATTAAAAAAAAGTAAAAATTAAATAGTAGCTTTATTAAAGATGGCGTCATGCCAACGATGAGGTTATGAACGTAATTATGCGTGTATTATCAAAATCAGAACTTGATTTGTCTGATACAATGTTACTTAAATTAAGTGAATCCTTTCATAAATTGTACAGCCCATTTTTGACAAGAGTAAAGAGTAAATGATAAAAAAAAGTATGTATACAGGAAAAGGGGACGTTTGCCTCACACCCCTAGGGTCCGGGTTGGATTCCCGTCTCGGCCATGTGTGTGTCGATTTTGCATGTTCTCCCCTTGCCTCAGGGTTTTTTCTCCGGGTTCTCCAGGTTTCCACCGGTCCAAAAACATGCACGGTAGGTTGATTGGCACCTTGAAAAATTGTCCCTAGTGTATGAATGTGTGTGTGAATGTGTGTGTGTGTGCCCTGCGATGGGTTGGCATTCCATCCAGGGTGTATCCTGCCATAATGTCCATAGACTCCTGAGATAGGCACAGGCTCCCCGTTACCCGAGGAAAGATCGGATATAGCAGTAGAAGATGAATGAATGAATGAATGAATGAATGTATACAGGAATACACTGTAATGCAAAATAGACGACATTGGAAATATGTACAAATAAATATAATAGAGAGAAAAGACAGTTGCATGAAGCGGAACGTAGATAAATGTGGGTGTTGATTGTCTTAATGAGCAAATTATAGCTAAGGGATCTTTCCAGTTCTGAAGAAGGTACAAGATGTACTGGTGGGGATCCATGTAGCAACTTCAGTCTAGTCTTGTCTTGACTGTTCCTATATTGCTGGAGAGTCATAGGGAGAGAGGGAGAGAGAGAGAGAGAGAGAGAGAATAGTCCTTTGGCCCGAATTTCAGTATTTTGAAAATTGTTGATGTTCATTTCAAGCAAAATAAATAAATAAACGATCCAGTTCTTCCATTGTAAATGTCATGTTGTTAAGAAAGGTCAAAAATGATTGTCTCTCTGACGGAAGGAGAGTTATTTCAACATAACATCCACTTAAATATTTAGAGCCAAGACTAGTTTGAAGACTAACTCTGTTTACAAGAAAGTACTTTTATTTATCAGCGTTTAAATACTATCACCTTCAAAATAGTCCCCTTGCACTTGCACTCCCAGTGTTCTTGCCAATTCTGGATCACGTCCTGGAAGTCTTCTTTTCAAGAACCTTCTGTGAATAGTGTTGGATCGCTGCAATGCCATCAAAACTGCGACCTGGATCTTTATCTTTTGAAAGAGGGCTAAGTTTGCAGGAACCGAACCCGGTGTGTAGGGTAGGTGCGAATCCTGCGGATTTCTCACCGATGATCATCATGCACAATTTGACGGATGGTTTTGACATTTTCAGGGGTTGACGGTACGACTGATCTCTTGCACTTTGTGTGTCAAAAGTATTCACATTCATTACTCGGGTAGAAGTGTAGATACTGGGGTTTAAAAAGACTTCTGTAGAAGGTAAAGTATCAACTTGAGCTTTTTACTCAAGTAAAAGTATAAAAGTACTGGTTTCAAAACTGCTTAAAGTAGAAAAGTAAAAGTAACGCAAGGGAAAAAATGTCATTAAGGGCAAAAGTTTACGCCGCGCCAGTCGCAATCGCTCATTTATTCAAACGTCTCTCTACCGAACTCCCTACTGCAGCTTTATATACAGAAGACGAAGAGAACGCACACGTTTGAAAAATGAGCCAGTAGTGGAGAAATAATCACTATTAAGAAATTATCTTTTTTGAGTAACGACCCCAACATTAGTTATGTCCTTGCTGGAGTGTGCTGTGATTTGTGTCATGTGCAGGTGCGATGGATTGCGTACAAACCAATAGGGTGTTTATACTGTTTATAATGTTCATACTTTTCATCCAAACACATGAAAACACATTTTTTTTTTGATCGGTGACAAGACAAGACGGAATGAAATAGCTGTAACGAGGCTATTTTTAAAATGTAAGGAGTAGAAAGTACGGATAATTGCACGAAAATGTAAGGAGTAGAAGTAAAAAGAAAAATAATCACTCCTGTAAAGTATAGATACCCCAAATTTCTACTTAAGTAAAGTCACAAAATAATTGTGCTTCATTACTTGACACCTCTGATCTCTTGTCATCTGCCAGTGATTTTCTGCCGCTCTTGGATCATGTGTGCCATTCAAAAGTCCTCGAACAAGTCGTCGCTGTATGCGATGAAATCCTAGCTGGTGATCTGAATAGCACCAGTTACCGCCATTAGTCTGGAGACTTTTTGATACCACCTTGTATAAGACTTCTTAATGAAGGGGACAGCGATATGAAAATGAGATATAAGACGTTCTGTGTACCATGCTTATAAATATAATTTCTTCATTAAAACTAAACAACAACAGATGTGGATTAAGTTAATGTATTCCATCAAGCAAAAAGGAAAATTCTGGACGTTTTTAATGTGATGCCTAAAGAAATGTTAGTGCTGACACCCATGCCGCTTGCTGTGCCTGTTTCACCCCAGAGACTTTGTGGTTTTCCGTTTCAATTCTCTATGCAGGGTCTGATAATGTTCTATTGTGTAGTTTTAATATAATTTCCATAATGATCCTATTAAAAAAAGTATCTTGAGCCTTAGGGGCAATTAACACACAGATTAATCTAGATACTGATGTTATATTCCCAAGAAACCGAAGCTGTATATGTGACAAAAATAAGAATCGGTGGGACATACATGTTCCTTTTGATTATATGTAACAACCTTGTAGCTCAAAGACTGGTTACCCACTGAAGCTAAGCAGGGTTGGACCCTGGTTAATATCTGGAGGGACGACTTCCTGGAAAAACTATGTTGCTGCTTAGTGAGACCAGTAGGGGGCGCTTACGCTGTGGTCTGTATTGGTCCTAGCACCCCAGTATACTGTCAAAAAAGTACCATCTTTCAGATGAGATGCTAACCCGAGGTCTTGACTCTCTATAGTCATGAAAAAACCCTGCAAGTCCTTGGAAAAAGAGTAGAGGCTTTTCCTTGGCATCTTTTCCAAATTCACCCTCTGGCCTCTGATCATTACAGCATCCTAACCGTCCACTATATCTACTGTTTGGCTTCATCATTCTGTCTCCTCTCCACCCGTAAGCTGGCTTGTGGTGGGCGTTCTGGTGCACTATGGCTGCCGTCGCATCATCCAGGTGGATGTATACTGGTGGTGGATGAGTGTAAAGCACTTTGAGTGTCTGTAAAAGCGCAATATAAATGTAACGAATTAATTATTATAGGCAAAAGGAAAAAAAAAATCTATCTATCTATCTATCTATCTATCTATCTATCTATCTATCTATCTATCTATCTCTCTCTCTCTCTCTCTCTCTCTCTCTCTCTCTCTCTCTCTATATCTATATATATATATAATATATATATATATATATATATGATATATAACCCAAAAAAAAAAATACAGAAATAAAGAGGATATATATATATATATATATATATATCTATATATATATATATATATATATATATATATATATATATATATATATATATATATATATATATATATATATACACACACCCACACAGTATATATATGCAAAGAAATAAAGAAAAGAAAAACCTAATTAGATGCATTAGGACAAAATCTCAAGGGCAAAAAGGAACAAAATTGGAATAATGTCCCAAAAAAGCCAACAGAAGAGCACAGAAAAGAACGGTCCACAATTCGAAACATTCGAAGCAGTCCACATTCAGGAAACAAGTCTTAAAGTGTAATCAAAGGCAGATCCATTAAAGAAATCATTGATCCGAGGCACGCGAAATGCAATCGCCAATAACAAGACTTAATCAGTAAAGAGTGTCAAGACTTAAATAAATAAACACAATGCTTATATTGTAAATAAATGAATATCCACAATCTTTAACAACACCCCAAGGCTTTATATTGAGGAAGCGGATGGTCAAGGTTGCACTAGTACGCTGGTGATGAGTGAGAGTGCTAGTAGCGGGACGCCGAAACGTCCTTTGTCCTCATTACACAGGTATGACAGGCGTATGATACGGCTACAACTGTGTCGTGACACAGGGATCAAGTCAAAATTTAGATTTGATTTCACGATGAAACCTCTGGGTGGCATGGTAGAGCAGTGCCAGTGTCTTTTGCTTGCTTCATAGCACAGGGCTTAAAGCTTAAGTTCAGGTTTGTCTCGGGACAGAGATTAGCGCTCTATGAGTGTGTACATTTTACTCTGGGGACTTGCCAGTAAGTGTGAACAAATCAAGCAAGTGCATGTGTGTGTGTGTGTGTGTGTGTGTGTGTGTGTGTGTGTGTGTGTGTGTGTGTGTGTGTGTGTGTGTATGAGACGCCCTCTAATAAGCCAGCGTCCTATGCAATTGAATTTTGAGCCACACCTCCTGACATATGTATTGCCCTGCATGCTTTTTCTCAGGTCCCTGACTAATTTGCTTAAAAAAAGGGACTAAATATATTTATTGGTGTGCGAATGATTAATTGCCGTGAAGAACAGTTTGATGGTTATTCTATGAAATCTGGATTAGTTCATGTTTGGTGTAATGCCGCTCAGTATAGAGTGCAAAAGCAGGTCATCTGCATTGAACGGGAATTGAATCTATGAGACATGCAGAATGAGACCAGCCGCTGTAGATTCGTCTACAGGAGTCTTTGCCAACTCATTAACATAAATATTTAATAGCGCCGGACTTAAACAGCAGCCCGTTCTCGTTTCATTCCTCGCTCATTTATTTACCACCGCAATGCTTTTTTTTTTCTTCTTCTCTCGTATACGTTGATTTGATTAAGATGTTTTAAGATGCTGCGGTTTTATCTATCTGCTCTGCTTTTAATAAGCCTTACTGAAATCAATGGAGCTCTCAATCTCGCTCGCGCTTCGTGCCCTGCTCCAATAGTGCACTGACTTTGTTCTTCAGGTTCACTCTAATTGTCTCCCTCATAATAATCTATAGGAACCCGGGGCAGCGTTCCAATTAATCAGCTCACTAATGAAACCCCCCCCCCCGCACTCCCTCAACACATCACCCTCTAAGTCCACAGTCCACAGACTTCTTCATTCTTTCTCTCTCTCTGATCTGGTTTGGAAAAATAATGAAGGTGCCATACTCTGTCATAACATGTACCCCTTTTAATGGCCTTCAGGTATTGACAGACTCATGAAAGGGAGACTGAAGTATTTACACTGAGGGAAAAAGGGTCCCAAACTATACCTTTAGTTGTCACTGGAGTGCTAACATTAAATGTATATCATGGTTCTTTCGAAACACAAATCGATTTTTATCTTTAAAAACAGATAAGGAGCTGCAAATGCTCAAAGTTGCTTGCAATAAGGAACAACAGTTTAACACCATTAGGGAACATTCGTCTATTCATTCATTCATCTTCTACTGCTATATCTGATCTTCCCTCGGGTCACGGGGAGTCTGTGCCTATCTCAGGCGTCTATGGGCATTAAGGCAGGATACACCCTGGATGGAATGTCAACCCATCACAGGGCACACACACTCACACACACACATTCATACACTAGGGACAATTTTCCATGTTCCAAACAACCTACCGTGCATGTTTTTGGACCGGTGGAAACCGGAGAACCCGGAGAAAAACCCACTTAGGCACAGGGAGAACATGCAAACTCCACACACAGATGGCCGAGATGGGAATCGAACCCGGATCCTGGAGGTGTGAGGGGAACGTGCTAACCACTAAGCCACCGTGCCCCTCCATTAGGGAACATATTTCTCTGTTTTTAAGTTTAATTCAATACATTAGCAATTTTAAACAACAGTTTTAATTATAGATTATATTATTCACAACATTTCAAGCGAAAACCCTTTTTTTCCTCTGTATTTAGTATGTTCATTTTTGACTTTAATAACAGTGTTCACTTGAGCTGGCGTGGGCTCTACAAATGCCTTTGAATCATTTTAGATCAAATCCAATAGAAGATAGATAAAAAAGTGCCACGAGGACACTTAACTCTTTTACAAAGCAGTTAATAAATTCAATGGAATGAGGGTGCTTGCATTTACACTACGACCTAAAATAATGCAGAATTTTCAACATTACATATTGAATTATTTCATTCTTTATATGAAATATTTGAACAAATACCTTTTTTTATGGAACTCGCTGGGGTTTCCATTTTAAAACCTAAAACACACACACACACACACACACACACACACACACACACACACACACACACACACGCACACACACACACACACACACACACTTGTATAGACTATATATTTAATTTGGCTGTCTGCTTCAAAAACATGTACATTGAGAAAGATTTTTTTTCTTTTTTCCCCCCCCACAGAAAAACTTTTTTTTTCTGTGAGCATAAGACTGTTTACATTTCTCTACGCTAATTAGCAGTGAAAGCGTTACAAGACATGAAAAACAGCTGTTTTTCGCAAGTTTCATAACTGAACCTTTAATCGCCGTTCAGACATTAAGCAATAAACTATCTACTGTCAGACAAAATGATGTGGATAATTAAAACATATAGGTAACTAACATATAACACATTAAAGATGTGATATATGGCCCTATTTATGTTTTTAGTAGGAGCTGTAATAGAGTGACAGGCTGTTCCACAGCCTTGGTGCAGTAACTGACTAGACATGGTTACTCCTACACTTTAATGGAGACTGTGAAATTGCTAAAAGTAACTGATCTAAGGACCTGAGGGACCTATTTGCAGAATCATTGCAGAGCAAGTCAGATACAGAGTCCTTCAAGCCCTTAAAAATGAACAATAAGACATAAAATGGACCATGTAATGGACAGGAAGAAGCTAAAACCAGGGTGATATGATACTTTTTCTTGGATTCTACAAGATGCATTTTGTTCTAGCAGTAACTGGTCCATGGAATACACATTGGCATCCATACAGAAGAAATTACAACAACCTAACTATTAATCTAATCATTTTAACAATCTTAAACAGGCTGCCAAGTCTGTCTCTTAATGGCATGCCCCAAAGACAGCCAATAACAAAAAATCTAAACAGCCAACTAAGTAATTATATATGTGTAAAAACATAAACTCTATCTTATTAGTGGTGCCCAGCTACAAATCAACTCATTCAGCTTCATTATTTGCATTATAAGGGAGAACAATTGGTCCCAAATAATATATATATATATATATATATATATATATATATATATATATATATATATATATATATATATAATGGTCAAACCAGGAACGTAACAAACAATCACATTTTAGAAGAAGCAAATATGTTTGCTATCCACATAGTATTGGCCAAATATTGTACATGACTTTTAAAATTGGCTATTAATATCCGTCTTTTCTATTGGACCTTGGAAATTAGAAGTGGGACAAAAAGTATCTATTAACTTGCTCAGTACCTATTCACCATGACACTCACCTTTGCTTCTCCTTCGACTACGAACCTAAAAAAGCTATTCTGTTTTTCATTCCTGTGGGAATTCAAGGTTTGAGGCTTTTAGCTGAATGACACTTTAAACTGTGTGTGTAGGGACAGAGATGATGGCAAAGTCAAACCATGGGCGCCACAATGACTGCTTTCGAGAAGTTCAACTTACAACCCTCACACCATTCTACAAACGCCAACACGCCACACACACACACACACACACACACACACACACACACACACACACACACACACACACACACACACACAATCAAGGCATTTGAATTAGTTCAGCCAGAGTCACCTAGAGGTCAGACATGGTGGTTTAGAGCCATCTAGCTACGTGACTCTCTACAAACTGAATATGCGACATAATTTCTTAGGCTTTAGATACACTACACACTATTTAACCCCGCTAACAATTTTTGACTGACCTCTAAGAACAGCGTCAACAAGAATTTTTAACTAGATATATATATATATATATATATATATATATATATATATATATATATATATATATATATAGATATTATATAATATAAATTCTTGTTTTTAAATATATATATATATTATATATATATATATATATATATATATATATATATATATACTATATATATATATATATATATAGATATATATATATATATATATATATAGATATATATATATATATAATATATATATATGTATTCTGTGTGACGACATCCTTAGAAACGATCTTATGCTATTATTATTATTTAATCCTACTTTGGAAAAAATGTCCCAGCTACATTAATACATTAATACATTAATGTTTTTGTCTAAAATGTAGCTTTGGATAGTGATTTGGGTGTTTGTGTACTTGTGCATAGAACACTGACCTCATTGCCAGATATATTTATTTTTAACAATCCAACAATTTATTAACAATTTATTTTAACAATCCAACATATTATTTTAATTTTTTTTACAATTAGAATGATAACATTGTGAAACAGAAAGTCTTTTTGGAACGATTGTACGACTGTGAATATTGCACATTGACATTGTACAGACATTAGTATTTCGATCACAGATATCTTGTTCTCCATTATAGAGCATGCATTGTAAACACATATCAGTAATTTGCATCCGTTATTTACATTCTCTCACTCTGAAGTGCAAGACATGAAAAATTCAAAGGTAAGAAGTCATGTCTGAGTTAACAGTTTTCAGGAAAAATGTTGTCCTCTGAGATTCCTTAATTCATTGTCTAGCAACTAATGCTCCCATACTCTTGCCGCCACGGCCCGGGTTTGATTCCCTTACATGGAAATTACTCAGACAGAATGCTTGCATCAAAAAGGGCATTCAGCATAAAATGTTTGCTATAATCAAATATACATCCTAATGATCTACTGTGGGAGCTTCTAAAGAACATACAGTATACATTATGCATCCTTCACCCTTCTACAATTCCTGGAATCATGTAATCAACTCTACTATCAGCATGTATGGATATAACCTATACGTTTTTTAAATGTTTTTTTTTTCTTCTTAATATTTTGTTTCTATTGTCAAGTGTTACAAAACAAAATGATCATACTTTAATTCATACATTCATTCATTCATTCATTCATTCATTCAATCATCTTCTACCCCTTTATCCTATTTTGCCTTGAGTCGCGGGGAGCCTGTGCCTATCTCAGGCGTGTATAGAATGCCAACCCATCGCAGGGAGCACTCACATTCATACACTATCAACAATTTTCCAAGGTGCCAATCAACCTACCGTGCATGTTTTTGGACCGGGGGGACACAGGAGAAAACCTCCCTGAGGCACGGGGAGAACATGCAAACTCCACACACACACGGCGGAGGCAGAACTCGAACCCTAACCCTGGAGATGTGAGGTGAACGTACTAACCGCTAAGCCACTGTGGCCCACGGACACTTTTATTATGATTATTATTTATTTTGAATTACAATTTTTATCATCGAACCTGACAAAGTTTTTCTATGTCAAGCATTAACTTATATCTTGGCAATGTTTTAGCATATGAAGTCCAGCTGAAATTTGTATATATAGTATATATATATATATATATATATATATATATATATATATATATATATATATATATATATATATATATATATATATAGCTCTCATATTTACATATAGATGCTGATTCATAATGCATGAGATGCATAAGACAGTATGTGAAAAAATGAGGGTAGAGGTTAGGGTTAGGGTTTTTGTTTCAGATACTGATAATGGATGTTGATGAGATGCGGGAGGATTTATTGACGTTCTCCTGGGCATCCTCCAATAGCCAGATCATGTCTAATGATTGACCCCACTCGGACTGACTTTGAAAGTGAAAAACAATTTCTATTGCCAGTCATAAACTCCACACACTAGCCCCAACCAAGACAAATTTGAATTGTAAACTGGTGTTATAATTGACACAAAGCACCACTTGAAATGTATTGATTTTAAACCCCTTCCGTGAGCCATTTCAGCTGATTTATAGGACATTAGAAAGGTATTTCTATTTCTCCATGTGAGGTGAGTAGGAACAGGGCGGTATAAAGTCAAGCTCTAAGGCATGAGGAGAACATAACCCAAAGGTTCAGAAGAAAGGATGATGAGCCTGCTCCCACACTGCTCCACCTCCAGTCCTGGGAAACACTACCTTGAAGAGTTGTGAGGTTTATCTGCTCCCAGCACACATGGCCCAACCCAAGAAGGGCTAATTAGTCGGTGTGCTGGATCAGGCTTGTTGGGATCTACAAAATATTGATGCTATAGAGGGCAGATGGTCCCCAAGACGGTATTTGAAAAAAAAAAAAAACCCTGAACTGCACACTCGTAACTTACAGAATACTAATGGTTGTTCCTGTTTTATTTTGTTCCGACTACGCTGATCTAGCGTGTAGCTTTTCATAGATTTAACCCCCTTGTTGCCTGAATTTATTTACAAGCATATAAAAGAAATATTTTGTATTTTTTTGCTTTCAAGCTGATTCTATAATTGTCATCAACTGGCATACACACATTACATTGACTGTGATATATGATATAATGATATACACTACATCCATAAACAACTTATAACCAAATGCTAGTTAAGGATGTCTACAAGGTATTCATAATATCTAATGACGATGTAATATTGCAAATATAATACCAAAAAAAATCTCCAAACTTAATTAAATCTTCTGTTCTCTCCATGACAATGACCTTCTACCAGACTCCAAGAGATGGCTCAAGGATCTCATAACTTTCTAATTATAGCATGTTTTTTCTTTTCACACATTGAAAAATATCTGCTTTATATGATTTATTAGTGGGTCCCAGCCTGCTTTATATTTTGAGGGAAAAAATAATCTCGTTTTTTAACCATGCCCCAAGTAAAAAACAAGCGTATTTAAAAACACACATTGGAACTGACATACACTCCTAGTTTATTCTAAAAATATATACATATTTAATATCTGTGTATATCTTTACACCTGACACCAAGACAAATTCCTAGTACTGTAAAGTGCTCTCTGCTGAACCCCTTGCTGTAAAACGTTTACTTATTTCTGATTTACACTATAGTGTAGCATTAAGATTTTCCCCTTGGTGGAACTAAGGTGCTTATCCCAGACCTGTTCCTGCATCACAATGCTCTTAAGAAACAAACAAGGTCCATGAAGACATGGATTTCCAAGGTCCTCGTGTTTCCTATAAAGAGCCCTGACCTCAACCCCCACTAAATACTACTGGGATGAACTGGACATGCTAAATGTTGCCCCCGTCCTCCTTGTCCTGACATCACTGCATGACCTCCCTTTTAAATCCTCACAGTCGTATATTAAATCTAGTGTGGAACCTTCTTCGAACGGTGAACAGTATTATGGCTGCAAAGGAGGATATGAGGGGGGTTTCAAGTTTCCAGGCCACCACAGGTCCTGTCTCGTTCCCCAAATGTCCTCTGTCTAATGGCTTAAAACCTGACAGTAGAACTTGCTATTCGTGGTCTGGCCCCTGAGGACAAATTCTTGATGCCGCAAATGTTGAAAAACAATGAGGATGCAGTTGTTCTGCCTCGCCTTTTGGGGGGTCAGGGGGATGATGGGGTCTTCCAGTGTGAAGACTTAGGGTTGTACACAGAGTTTCTATAAGGGTAATGATTGTCAACATAATGGATGGGTCCTACATGGCAGGCTGATGGAGCTCTTGGAAGACTTCAATGCCCCCGCTGATCCTGGGACAACTGCAACATGGCGCATGTTGAAATCACACCCTATGATCACCTAGACCAGACATGGGTATTTTACAGCCCTTGGGACACATCTGGCCCGTTGACACTTCCAGCCCAGCCCCTGTGTGCGGTACTGCTTTTATTTTGAAAGTATTTTATTTCTGTATAGATGCATGCACAAGTGACAGGTGCAAGCATATTTAGTTTGTGTTGCACCGGGTCGCGCCGGGCGTACAATTTAATGCATTTTTAATTATTTGCTTATAGTCGTAAAACAACTACTTGTGTGTGTTAAAAATAAAATGTCATGCTTGTATTTATTGTTTTCCTGTTTGTGACAAAAGTCCACAATTTTACATCTTTTATTGTAAGAGAATATCCTTAATCTTTTGATTACCGGAGGCATAATGAAAATGATGATCCTTTACCGCTCTTTACAGGTGGAGAAAATCATCTCAGGTTTATCATGTGGCCCTTTGGAAAAAATAATTGCCCACCCCTGACCTAGACTGTTCTGTATAATACAAAACAATAGCAGCAATGTTATGAATGGTTCTCTGGCGATAATTTTGCACAAGTTGGCGATTTTTGGGGCTTTAGTTTGTCGAGGTTCATCTTCCACTGATGTTCCAAGTGAATGTCCCATTCAAAACACCTCAAGCGACTCGTTGCATCATTGGCACGAACTTGCCAATCGTGCATAACGTCTCTGTAGCAGATTTGCCCAATTTGCTATATCTAGAATACCACCAGTTGCACATGTCATGTGACATGGCACCTTGACTTATGAAGGTGCTTCCTGTGACTTATACTGTTTTGTTGTCTTGTTACAAAATAAGCCTCAAAACCTTTTGATAACTCCTCATATGTTTTTTAGGTGTCTCGATGTACGAGTCACACATGTCACATTGTGTTCTTGTCTAAAATGTAGCTTTGGATAGTGATTTGGGTGTTTGTGTACTTGTGCATAGAACACTGACCTCATTGCCAGATATATTTATTTTTAGTGCATAAACTGATAATTATTTCATTATTCCAATTGATGAATATGCAACATGAACCGGAGAAAAAGCATATTATGTCTGTTTAACCCAATTCACACTTTAAAACGGCAGATTTGAAACGTGAGCCGCATATTCTTATGAAACAGCTTTGAAAGACTTCGTATTCATTGTATTCACTAGTTACCATTTAAAGTCATTTCACATTTTGCCTAAACGTTTAACACTGGTGAACAGTTGACTTATATGCAAAAATGATATTTAATTTTTCATGTTTTACAGTCATATTCCAATCCTGTACAAAAAATTAGTAGACCGAATTTTTTTCTAATGAGCAAAGCCACATCATTGTCTTATTACTATAAGCTTAGTGTCAAAGCGCCCGTATCTAATACTGTATACCGCATACTTATACCATTTCATTATTAAGGAGGGTCATATTTTATACAATATCCTCTTAAAGACTAATTCCAGGCATTATAAATAGTACAAAAAAACATTTAATAAATGAAAAAGCAGGCAAAGACCTTATGCTTAAGTATTTGTTTAGCATTGAATAAATGTTTAGCATTTTATTCATTTCATTTTAAGTATCTGCTTTATCCTGGACTGCGTAGCATTGAATATGGAATTCTCGTCACCCAGGAACAGTGTTGGAGGAATACAGATTTGATGGGACAACATTGTATTACAGGGTATTTTTTTTAAATTTCCATTTAACAACAACTTACCTAGGGGCACGGTGGTTTAGTGGTTTAGCACATTCGTCTCACACCGCCAGGATCCGGGTTCGATTCCCGTCTTGGCCATGTGTGTGTGGATTTTGCATGTTCTCCCCGTGCCTCAGGGGTTTTTTCTCCGGGTTCTACGGTTTCCTCCCGGTCCAAAAACATGCACGGTAGGTTGATTGGCACCTTGGAAAATTGTCTCTAGTACATGAATGTGTGTGTGTGTGTGTGTGTGTGTGCCCTGCGATGGGTTGGCATTCCATCCAGGCTGTATCCTGCCTTAATGCCCGTAGATAGTTAATAGTGAATTGAATCCCATTTCAAGGAAGAATTGTCATTAACATTGCTAATGGTAATTGTAGATTGTGATTTGCTGAATTGCCATAAAAAAAAAAAACATTGTATGTCCAAAGGTTGTGTGGCCTGTGCAGGCTGTTTGACGACTGTGAGTTTACTGAGTGAAAGCTTAGGAGGATTTTGAACAGGCTCAGGCTGAATTTGGAGGTCTTCTAAAGCCTCTTGCCCATCACATCCCTGACTGACAGAGCCAATCAGAGTGAGCACAGCACTCTGACACTCCTCCTAGGACTTAGTGTGTGTATGTGTGTATATGTGTGTGTGTGTGTGTGTGTGTGAGAGAGAGAGAGAGAGAGAGAGAGAGAGAGAGAGAGAGAGAGAGAGAGCATGCACACACCTTTAGCTGATGTTATTAAACCTTAGACCTTTAATCTTGCCATCACAGTGAATTCTGAACAGTCTGTCAGGACCACTGTCAGAAAAGAGACCAGTACACACGCAGAAAGACGCACTGACACACAATTAAGATAAGTGGATAGGGGCATTATTGGAGAGTCAGTGAAAGATGGACAGGTGAGGGCAGGCAAATCAGCCGGTGTGTTTGTGCATGTGTGTGTGTGATTACAGGTCTGAGACGAGAGCTAAATTGATTCCTGAGAGAGAGAAGGAGACAGAGAGAGATGCAGAGGGTCGTAGAGGGAGGTAGAGAATATGTGTGTGTGTGTGTGTGTGTGTGTGTGTGTGTGTGTGTGTGGCTGATACAGTATTAAAGGCTGGTTTGCAGTCATTTTTTTAGGCAAACTGGCACAAAAGGAAAGAAAGGAGCTGGAAAAGAAAGGAAGTTCAGTCAAGGTGTAAATCTGATTGAAAGAATACAATAAAGATTGCTAAAATTATTATTATTATTATTATTATTATTATTATTATTATTATTATTATTATTATTGTAAGTAATGTGACATTAGCTTTCTCTAATTGTATTTGCTGATAAAACCTGTTCTGTTTTATCAGAAAATGCTTTTGAAAAGCACATAAACATTTTGTTTCTGTTGCTTATTGGAAACATCATTTAGACTGCCGAGTTGTAAAAAAAAAAGAAGAAAAAAAAGTACATTGTGTCTTCAGTGATTGACTGTGAAGGTTGAACATGTACACAAGGACAGAGTATATTTTGGATTTATTATTGTGTTCGAGCATTTTGCAGGAAGAATGTTAAAACCCAATGAATGCTGTACATTGGCGGATACAAAACTATTGTTAAAGAAATGTTGGCTAGTCAAGCAAAATAGTGTGCTTAAAGTTATCACAAAAAGGAAACGTGAAAATGCCTCATGTTTGTTCCAATGGCCTTCCGTTTGATGCCTGCACCTTCTCTACAAATCTCTGCAAAATCAATAGGTTTTTCTTACTGCTTACAGTTAATCTATAATGAAATGTTTCTATGGAATGTTTTATTGAAGGAGTCTTGTCCAGGATGACCCTTTCCCTGATCCACAAGGCCTGGGGGCTCATTGACTGGTTTGAGGAGTATAAAAATGATATATATTACATGCTAATTGCCTTCACAGTCATGTCTATGGGAGATTTTGGACTGATATATAAGTGCTTTAAAAACATCATGAAAACGTCAATTCAGGGGTCATACTGTAATCTATGGAAGAATGACATTTCATCCTTACATCTTTATACGTCTCCTCATTATCTCGCCATCTTCTCAGGCAGCTTTCTTTTCAAATTATTGGAGTTATCTAGAAAAAATGCCACAGTTGTTTTGACTGCTCTCTGGCTGAATTTTACTTTTATATATATATATATATATATATATATATATATATATATATATATATATATATATATATACACATATATATATTCATTCATTCATTCATCTTCTATTGCTATATCCGATCTTCTCTTGGGGGTCACAGGGGAGCCTGTGCCTGTCTCAGGCGTCTATGGACATTAAAGCAGGATACACCCTGGTCTCGCAGGTGCACACACAAACACACCCACACACACACACACACACACACACACACACACACACACACACACACACATTCATACACTAGGGACAATTTTTCCAAGGTGCCAATCAACCTACCGTGCATGTTTTTGGACCGGGGGGGGGGGAAACCGGAGAACCCGGAGGAAAAAATCCCTGAGGCACGGGGGAGAACATGCAAACTCACACACACACATGGCCGAGACGGGAATCGAACCCGGACCCTGGCGGTGTGAGGCGAACGTGCTAACCACTAAGCCACCGTGCGCCCTTACATATATATATATATATATATATATATATATATATATATATATATATATATATATATATATATATATATATATATATATATATGTGTTTTTTTTTTCATTTCCAGGATGTTAAAAAGAAAATTGTACATGTACATTTACGTTTGCTGAAGGATCATATTTGAGTCATAATTATTTCTATTTTTGAAAGAAATTTTTCAAGGCTCTGTTTACATCCCGAACTCAGGTTGCTGTTACTGTGGGGTTTTGCATGTTCTGCTGGTGTTCATATTGATTTCTGTACCTTTCTTCAGCTTCATAAAAATATTAAAAAAGACTTAAAAAAATAGCTTGATGATTGGCATTAAACTGCCCTTTGGAGTGAATGTGTATCTGGATTATATATGGTTATAGACTGGTGTGCCATTTCTGGTGTAGCATCGAGAGCATGTGTCAAACTCAAAGCCGAATGTGGCTTGTACTAATGTGATTGTCTTAAAATAAGGCTATGCTTGTGTTAAAGCGTGAATTGACAATAAACTACATCTCCCATAATGCACACGACCTACGTTACTTATGAAGTGACTAGATTGCAGTGTGCGATTCTTCTAACAAGCGGCATCGAGAAATTTCTACATATTATCCCAAAAATGTCCAGGAAGCGAAAAATATACTTATAGTCTTATAGTTATAACTGGCCCTTTCAAGGGCAACCATAATGCTGATGTGGCCCACGGTGACAATGAGTTTCACACCCCTGATCTAGAGTACAGATCTTAAAATAAAATAAAATAAAATGAATGAACTTAGTTTGACTGAATAAAAAAATGAGTACACGTAAAATTATTCATACTTTTCAGGGGAAAACTTTACAGGGGTCATAAGCGAGCGGCAGCACTCTTGCTGAAGTTCTCGCTAGTGAAAATGGAGGTTATAATTTATTTTAGCAGACTGGCATTGCACTATATGTATTTTCTATTTTAAATAATGGATTTGAAACCAGTTTGTCTTTTATTGAATGTCGCATCTGTTTGTATATAAATGAAATGTTCTGCTGTATAAGATACATATATATATATATTTTAATGTGTAAAAAAAAAAGAAATATATATATATATATATAGATATATATATATATATATATATATATATATATATATATATATATATATATCACTATGATTTATGCACATCTTACCCCGTCTCAGAAACGATCAGAAGTGGTATATTTCAGTAAAATTACATAATGCAGTATACACATGTTAAACAGCACTACTGGCTCTTCAATCTCCTCACCTGTGCTCGCGCGTGTGTGTGTGTTTGGTCGTGCATTTGTGTGTGGGTGTGTGTGGGTGTATGAGCACTCTCCGGTGTCACCAGCAGGTTTTAGTCTTAAATCCTATCAGTCGACTGCAGTGGTTTGCATTATTAATCATCTCTGTGGAAACTGGCCTCCTCTTATTTCTCACTTTTAGCCATCTTTCATCCAACTCCAAACATGTCTGCCTGTGTTTCGTGTTACTCCCAGTTGATGCATTACATACAGATTTTAGCGATA
Source organism: Kryptopterus vitreolus (assembly GCA_030449085.1). Lineage (NCBI taxonomy): Eukaryota > Metazoa > Chordata > Actinopteri > Siluriformes > Siluridae > Kryptopterus > Kryptopterus vitreolus. Next base: position 7,115,727 of record JACRUU010000020.1, read on the forward strand.
TGGATACAGATACATATCTCAATGCAGACTGAAGTGTTCTAACAAAAGCTTTTCCCAAGAAACGATTTCTCTGCACCGCTTGTCAGCTATTTTGAAATTATTTTATTTGGATGTTCACTCTTAAATATCATATTTTTCTAAGTGTGTGTAAAGTAGAAAAGTAATGCATAAGATGTTAGATTTTTGGAGATTTGGGCTGATACAAAGGTGAGGAGGCTTTGGGTGTGTTCCAATTCAACCCCATATAGTGTTTTTACTCTCAATGGGAACATGTACAAGTGATACTCCTCAGTAGAGAGTATTTGCTATCTATCTATGTCTGTCTGTCTGTCTGTCTGTCTGTCTGTCTGTCTGTCTGTCTATCTATCTATCTATCTATCTATCTATCTATCTATCTATCTATCTATCTATCTATCTATCTATCTATCTATCTATCTATCTATCTATCTATCTATCTAAGTGAGTGTTTGTACAGCCCTATTAGATTATATACATTCTTTATATTTTTCACTTTCCTTGTATAATTAAAATCAGTGCATTGTTTTGAGACTCTGTAAAGATTTTAAACCAATTCAAAGCAAGCAAGCAAACAAACAAAAAAAAAACCTCAACATATTTCTCCATTTACAAAAAAAAATATATAAATGTATTAAGTCATGAATCTGTAATTATGACATAAAAAACGCTATCAATGTGTTTAATTTCTCTCTCTCTCCCACTTTTAAAGTCTGTAATTGAAAAGAAAAAAGAAAACAAAGCCAGCCTACAAGGATGAGGGATGGGACAGAGAAAGAAGACAAGCAGCTGTGGTAGATATTATCTGAAGGCTGCTGAATCAACGCTAACTCAATCAATGTTGTGACATCCTGAAAACCTCAGTTACTGACTCTCAGGCTTCCTCTGAGTGTGTTAGCTGTGGCTAAATGTGCCTTATCTTTGCATCGCTAATGAGACAATAGAGCTGCATTGAAAGATAATTGCCAGAACAGTGTGTTTTGGTGTTTACCAGTATATAAGAAATAAGAATTAGTTCATTTTACACATGAATTTTGGGTAATGTAAAAAAAGGCTCAAAGCTCACACAATCCCCAATGTGGTGAATTTCAGTCTATCGAGAGAAAATGAAAGGGTCATTTACACCTTTTATTTGAACAGCCAATCTTTCTGGTGTTCTGGTTTGTTCAAGTGCTTCAAACAGCTTTTTACTTGAATGCACTCTTTACACATTTCTGAAAACCACAGGGTCTTAAGTTATCAGCAAAAACGTTGCCTTTCCGCTGCACCAAACACATTATTATATCAAAATAAACAGACTTCATTTCTTAATGATGAAGGAAAAACAGTTTTTTTAGCCAATAATTAGACCCTGAACAAAATTTTTGCTAAATTCATATCAGATGCTTTAGAGTGTAGATTTGGCTTATTAAGAGGTTCATTAAGAGCTACAATCAAAGCCAATTTGAACATGTAAACATATATAATCTACATATAACATGTAATTTGAATGATCTTTTCTTATAAAAAAAAAGATTAAAGATCAGATCATATTATTATTACACAATTATATACTACTATTACTACCACTACTATTAATAATAAATGCATTTCCTTGTTTTAATTTGTATACCGATTTCTTATTTTAATTAATTGCTGACAAATATTAATTCATTTTACTTAATGATGACATTTTGGTATAGCCCAGAATGTTTTCTCCAGCAGTAATAATGTACGTATTATTATTATTATTATTATTATTATTATTATTATATTATTATTTTTATTTATTTTATTATTTATTTATTTATTTTTCACTGGAATGACATCTGGGCAATCAGCACTATATATATATATATATATATATATATATATATATATATATATATATATATAAATGTTTTCCTTGACCCAACCCTGATAAAAACGTGGGGTGTACCAGGAAAGGTGTTAAACATGTAATGCTGGAGAGCAATTGAAGGTTAAAGGGAGGCTTTTTAGCAGTTTTGGGATTTGAATTTACCTTCCAGTCACTAGCAGGGCTTATATGCCGAGGATTCAAGGGCTAAGCCATAATACCAAATGACTATCATTATTAAAATCATTTGTCTGCTTGATGGAGAGCACTGCTTTCAGGCTCCACAGTTGAGAGAGACCCCATGGGTGAGTGAGATTAGTGGGTCATTAATAAGCAGCAGAGGGTCTCTAATTACACTTCACTTCATCATTCTTCGCCGCCAATTAAATCATTAACGGAATTACTTGATAAAGGTGTGATGTCACTGACCTGTAAAATATTTATTAGGAGTAATATTAATAATTTAGGAACAATGTTAATGGAGATTATCCTTGGGAAGTCCTCAACCTTTGGAGAGAGAAGAGAGAGAGAGAGAGAAAATCATAATAAGAAATTAAAAGCGAATGACTTAACAAAGGACGTTGAATAAAGCAGTATTATCATACAATAAGGTGAGATCATTACAATAGAAGTGAGAGTCCCGTAATAGATAAATTTGCTTCGAAACAAGATGAATAATTATTCACTTTAAGTGCTGTGTATCTAATGAATCTCCTAAGGAGGGATAATAGATATAATATGAAGATTATACATTGTTAATTGTAGGGGAAAGACAAATGTCGTTTCACTAAATATGGGAGATCAGAGTGATTATCTCCTTTGCTCCACTAATGACGAATATCCCTGTTGTAGTAGTATATTTCTATGTATATACAAATATATGCTAATTATTTCTATAATTAATACCGTCATTTTATAATAATTGTAATAACAATAATTATAATAAAAAGAAAAAGAAAAACTTGGATCAAAAGTACTGATATTTTAGCATTTATCCACATGTTCTTATTTTTCACATCTCCTGTGAATATGTGCATACGTGCCTTTATATGTAAACAGACAACAGTGTGCAAACACCATTAAAAATGTTTAGTTTACCTCAGGGCCAATGCTCCTGTAACAGATTTTGGATCCACTGTAACACTGACATTATATTATTTTTTAGATTGTTTTATATTTAATTTCCCCCTCTATCTTTTATAGGTGGGAGTATTTAGATATCTATAGATATCTATATATGTATGAATGTATGTATGTATGTATGCATGTATGCATGTACTTATGTGTGTATGTACTGTATGTATGTGTGAATTATGTATGTATGTGTGTGTGTGTGTGTGTGTGTGTGTGTGTGTGTGTGTGTGTATGTAGTTATGTGTGTATATGTGTATGTATGTATGCATGTATGTATGTATGTATGTATGTATGCATGTATGTATGTATGTATTGATGTCCCTGATGTTTAAAAAAAAAAAAAAAAAAAAAAAAAAAAATAATATATATATATATATATATATATATATATATATATACTTTTTTTTTTTTACAGAGTAGTACAGAGTAGTGAGATGGGAAACAAAGCATTTTGTATGAATAATGAATAATGAATAATGGATCTGGGTTATCTAATGATAAAAGGTCCCTTCTCCTCTCTGTACACTGGAATATGAATGAGCATTATTAAAATTATTCTTCATAATCCAGTATCAACTGCATTTCTCTCTCTCATCTCCTCTCTCTCTCTCTCTCTCTCTCTCTCTCTCTCTCTCTCTCCTCTCTCTCTCCTCTCTCTCTCTCCTCTCGCTCTTTGCTGAGATTCTGGGAAATGATAATGTCAGCAGGAAGCAGTGGTAACGGCTCCAGATCGATATCCTGCTAATAACTGCACCATCAGCCCGAACCTCTTCCTCATGCACACAACCCCACCCAACCCAAATCATAGGCGCGAGCATGCCTTGTGCCAAATTAAGAATATTTATAAAAAACATTACTTCCTTATAAAAGAGTAAGTATAGAAAAATGGATGCAACATAATGTTTTTTTTTTACTCAAGTAGTCATTATATTTGATGTGTAAATTATAGCAATTATAGGACGCAATATTTTACAAATATTTTATATATTAAAATATTTTTTATATTTTATAAATTCAATTCAATTTATGTAAAATATAATTTATTTATGCAAAATTTATCAACCTTGTCCCAAATATATATATTTATGCATGTTAAAAAAAGTTTAACAAAATTATGTTTTAATATTGGATTTTCTTTGCATTTTTGGTATTGATAAGACAATATTGATATTGATATGGCTTTTGTGCTCCCTGTAGTGCGGCATACAGGAAGTTTCATTTGACAGAATCTTTCGAAAGTTGGATATAAATATTAATCTAATAAAAACTGAACTAAAAAGATTCAGCACCTGGAAATGAAGCAGGTACACACATGGTCCAACTGATCTGCATTTGTTGATGCCTGCAAAACTCGGTAAAAGCGCACTATACTGAATAAATAATGAATAAATGTCAAAAAAGAGACTTTTATTTCAGAGGTTATCTTATTTAGATTCACATTTATGGCAATAAATATGTGCCATACTTAACTATGTAGCACCCCTTGAAATCTAGACCAATTAAAAAACAGGATTTAATTCATAGCTGTATGTAAATTGAGGTGAAACAAATTGTCTGACTTAAAACAGAGGGTATTTGATGAGCAAATTTATAAAAAGAAAGAAACAAAATAACAAACAAAAAACATGCATATGTTTAAACATCCTTTTCCTTATTCTACCCACTGAGGCAGATGTTTATGAAGCCACACACACACACATACACACACACACACACACACACACACACATCTGTCTGTCTTCCCTTTATATACTAGCCTTCCTTTTGTTGATATTGAATATCTTGTTTCAAATTGAAATTCTAATTTTGTACACTCTATAAACAAATAGACTCCTGACCATAAATTTGGTATGTACTACAATTCCCCTTTATTTTTCTGGGAAGATGTTCCACTCAACTTTGGAGTGTGCTTGTCGAGATTTGTGCTCATTCACCCACAAGGGTGTTATTAAAATCAGTTGCAATTGTTTTATGAAATCCGACTTTATAGAGAAGAATTACATACGGTTGGAAAATGTAGGTGTACCAATACTTTATTCACATAGTGAACATCCTTTATCCACACACAGTGCATAACCACACACAGTGCATAACCACACACAGTGCATAAACATACACAGTGCATAAACATAACAATGCATAACATACACAGTGCATAACAGTGCATAACACACACAGTGCATAACCACACACAGTGCATAACAACACACAGTGCATAACCACACACAGTGCATAACAACACACAGTGCATAACCACACACAGTGCATAACAACACACAGTGCATAACCATACACAGTGCATAACCACACACAGTGCATAACCACACACAGTGCACAACAACACACAGTGCATAACCATAACCATAACCACACACAGTGCATAACAACACACAGTGCATAACCACACACAGTGCACAACAACACACAGTGCATAACCATAACCATAACCACACACAGTGCATAACAACACACAGTGCATAACCACACACAGTGCACAACAACACAAGTGCAACACACAGTGCATAACCATACACAGTGCATAACAACACACAGTGCATAACCACACACAGTGCATAACAACACACAGTGCATAACCACACACAGTGCATAACAACACACAGTGCATAACCACACACAGTGCACAACAACACACAGTGCATAACCATACACAGTGCATAACCATATACAATGCATAACCACACACAGTGCATAACAACTCACAGTGCATAACCACACACAGTGCACAACACACACAACATACACAGTGCATAACCATACACAGTGCATAACCACACACAGTGCATAACCACACACAGTGCATAACAACACACAGTGCATAATCATACACATTGCATAACCATACACAGTGCATAACCACACACAGTGCATACACAGTGCATAAACACACAGTGCATAACCATACACAGTGCATAACCATACACAGCGAATAACCACACACAGTGCATAACAACACACAGAGCATAACCACACATAGTGCATCACAACAAACATACACAGTGCATAACCATACACAGTGCATAACCATACACAGTGCATAACCACACACAGCCATAACCACACACAGCGCATAACCACACACAGCGCATAACATAGTGCATAAACATACACAGTGCATACACAGCGCACAAACCATACACAGTGCATAACCACACAACCATACACAGCAGCCATACACAGCGAATAACCACACACAGCGCATAACCACACATAGTGCATAAACATACACAGTGCATAAACATACACATGCATAACCATACACAGTGCATAACCACACACAGTGCATAACTACGCACAGTGAATAACCATACACAGTGCATAACCATACACAGTGCATAACCACACACAGTGCATAACCACACACAGTGCATAACCATACACAGTGCATAACCATACACATTGCATAACCACACACAGTGCATAACCATACACAGTGCATAACCACACACATTGCATAACCACACACAGTGCATAACCACACACAGCACATAACCACACATAGTGCATAAACATACACAGTGCATAACCATACACAGAATAACCACACACAGCGCATAACCAACACACAGTGCATAACATACACATGCATAACCATACACAGTGCATAACCATACACAGTGCATAACCTCACACAGTGCATAACTACGCACAGCAGCGAATAACCATACACAGTGCATAACCATACACAGTGCATGCAGTGAAATGCTTTGGTATTAGATAGAAAAGAGAAAAACATGGAAGATTAAGCAAAACCGATCAAAAGTATAAACAGACAACTATATAAAAATATTACATATGGTTGCAAAACAACACAACTTGCTATAAAAATAAAGATGGGAAAATATAGCTAGAAATATAATATCGAGTATATAAATATGATGGCTCATTTCCATCCAGAGGGGCAAATAAAGATAGACTTAATTGAGGTAACCTAATAATGTGCAGCTTTGCAGACTGAGCAATTTTGAAATGTGTGTGTGTGTGTGTGTGTGTGTGTGTGTGTGTGTGTGTGTGTGTGTGAAATAAGAACAGGATGAGGTAGTCAGTATTGTGCAGATTGAAGTTGTGGGCGTTGAGCGTACGAGTCTCCTGGTTGAGGGCCTGAACTGCCTGTGGGAAGAACTCATTCTTCATTCTTTCTGCATTGGCCTCCAGGGAGCGGAAGCGTTTCCTTGACCTAAGTTTTATTTGTCTTCATATCTCAGTGTATCCGTCTTCCATTTCTTTTTTTCATCTTCTCCATATTCATGAATTAATTCCAACTATATAAAATGGTACTCTTTGTTTCCACCCTACTGAAGTTTTTTTTTCCAGATTTTGAATGCTGTATCCCATGCCTTTGATATGACTTGAATGTCATGGCATTTCTACTGAGATCATCAAATTCCTTGGTGTTCACCTGGTGGAGAAACTCATCTGGTCCCTCAGTACCAACTCCATAGCAAAGAAAACCCAGCAGCGCCTGGGTTTCTTGAAAGAGCGAATGAAGGCTCAGTTCCCATCACCCATCCTCACCATGTTCTCCAAAGGGAATATCTAGAGCATCACTGCCTGCCTTGGGAATTGCATATTGGCCCTTAAGACCCTGAAAAAGACGAGTCTCTCTTTTCTCTATCATGAACTTTTACACATCTGCAAGCAACTGATATTATGGCTGATCACACAAACACACACACACAAACACACACACACACATTAGCAAACTCATTATACTGATCTTTCGCACAAAATTGCTGCTAACATGTTCATGGGCGGTATTACCGTGAGCTGTCTGTAGTGCTCTAGTTAGTTTTGTGTTATTGTGTGTACCTTGGTCCTGGGGGAATGCTGTTTCATTTCACCGTGTACTGTACTGTAATGTCTGGAATAACAATAAAAGCCTACTTGACTTGTTATAACAGTCGTGACATCACATCGGATAGGGGTTATCACATTAATGCACAGTACATTACAGGAAAGCTCAGGGATTTCTTGTTTAGGATTAAATGAAACACAGCTTTAGTCCCAAACGATTCATTTCTTTAAAAAAAAGCCTGTAAGCCGTAGCAAAAACAACACTACTGCGAAAGCCCCACAGGAATAAGAAATAATTGTAATTTGATATGTTTTTATTCCAAACTTAAATCTACACATGCTTAATTTGACATCGATTTTTAATGAATGCAAATATACAGAATGTGGGTCGTAGACAAGTCATTTCTTTAATGTTAATTTTAGGAAAAAAAATGCACTGCTTATTCTTTTTAGCCCACTATTTATTCCAAATGAGTTTTCACATAAAAACCCTGCAAAAAAAATCTTTCAATATTTTATATTGCAGTTTATAGTTATTCGCTTATTCTTTGCATCAAACTTTTACTCACTTACAAAAGAGATGAAGGTTCAGTAAAAGTCTGTATAGATCTCATGTGGCATAATTTACAATATTGAATTTTTTTGAATGTTGTGAAAATCCATTTTTTTTGTTGTTTAAATATGCATGCTCTGTGGGCCTTTCTACAGATTTTAAAATGTAGTCCCACTAATAAGTGGGGAAAAAAATCAGAAACAAAATGCAGGTGAAATGCAGAAAATAAAGTTACATTTCCCAATGAAAAATGTCCGATGACCTTCAATGACTACATAGACATCATATTGAAATTATACAGTAGTAAAAATGACAAGGGATAAACGGTATTAAGACTGCAGAAAAAGTTCTTTTTTTTGCAGTATAAAACCTTAATCCTACTAATAATAATGAATTACATTTATTCAGCGCTGTTCTAAACACTCAAAGCGCTTTACATTGTGAGGGATCTCCTCATTCACCACCTACTACACCTCTCACTACCACACAATAAAAATGCACTCATTTAAATGGTGAGTTTTTATATCCGTTAGACATATCTTTGTTGTAGGCAAAAGCTACCTACATTAATTTGACTGTAGTTACATGTGAGTACTGTTTTGCTATTAAATCTACCCTCCGTGCTCATGACTCAACACTGAACGGTCAACTCTCAATGGCCGAACACACTACCTGATAAGGTTTGATTGATACAAATGAGAGATACTATAGTGCTTTAGCTCTTCATGCTTTGAACTGATAAGAGCAAATCAATAATGAGAATTAGCAAGAGAGGGAGACAAAATCGAATAATGGGAGAAAGAAAGCGAGAACGAAATAGATAGGGAGAGCTAGGGACACTAGGATGAGAGAAACACTAGGATGCTGAGAATGAGAGAGTGGTTTTATGTGCTATGGGTAGTTGTGTAAGAGGCGGAGGCGTGGGCAGTCTCTCTTCGTGTGTGCTCTAATCAGGTTTAGAAGATTGACCTGAGACAGAACTGTGAAGTTCAGGAAGGCCGGGGTGCCGGGGGGAAGGGCGGGGGGGGGGGGGGGCACCTGTTGTTTGCAGTAGGTGACCGAGGTGTCAAGTAATGAAGTACTTTATTACCTTGCTTAAGTAGAAATTTTGGGTATCTATACTTTACTGGAGTAAGCATTAATCATCCGGCGCTTTACTTCTACTCTTTACATTTTCACGTAATTATCTGTACTTTCTACTCCTTACATTTTAAAAATAGCCCTCATTGCTCCTATTTCATTCCATCTTGTCTTCTTCCAAAAAAAAAAAACCCTATCCAGATAAATCGCACCATCCGGATAGAGTGAATGTGATCGTGTTTGGATGAGAAGTATAATCATATACCATCCCGACACCCTATTGGTTGGTGAGCATCTGCACATGAAACAAATCATGTCACACTCCAGCAAAGACATAACCAGTGTTTGGGGTCGTTACTAAAAAAAAAAAAAGATTATTTCTTAAAAGTGATTATTTCTGCACTACTGGCTCATTTATCAAACGAGTGCTTTCTCTTCATCCTCTGCAAATTAAGCTACAGCAGGGAGTTCAGTAGAGAGACGTTTGAATAAATTAGAGATCTTTTGTTCTTAATGGGATTACATTACTTTTACTTTTCTACTTTAAGTCGTTTTAAAAGCAGTACTTTTACACTATTCCTTGAGTAAAAAGCTCGGGTTGATACTTCAACTTCTACTGAAGGCTTTTTCAACCATAGTATCCATACTTCTACTTGAGTAATAAATGTAAATACTTTTGACACCAGTGATGTCTGCAAAGTGGCGTTACAGATCAACAAAGAGGAAAATTCAGCTGCTGTTAAGTTGTTAAAAAAAAAAAAAGAAAAAAAATACCCAATGCATTTTATACACAGGAACGTTCACAGTACATTTGCGAAAAACAACAGGAGCTGCCCGGGAAATAAACAAGACGGTCTAAGTGTGCCAAGTCGAGCAGACTGTCTATGTAAATTGCATGCGATCAATTGAAAGCATGAGAGTTTCTCCTCTGAGTGAGATTTAAAGTCTCAACAGGACTTCAGGATAAGCAGCGCCACTGAGTCACAGTGGAAACATTCCATCTCCATCCTCTGCTGCTCGCAGGCCCCCGCAGCCTGCCGGGGCAATACCGCTTATTAAATTATCATAAAAGCCTGGCGCTCAATAAAAAGAGCTCGCTAGCCCTAATGGCCTGCAATTTTTATTTCTCAAATGAAGTTATGGCCAATAGGAAACCTACGACCCCTACATGCCCTCACTCACGCTTGCTTCCTCTCGCCTCCCTCTTCATTACGAGGATCTGCAGAACAGGCAGGCCAGGGTCCCTCAAATATTATAAAGAAAGAGTGCAGTTTTAATTAATAACCACAATGCAGCCGGACAAGGGAGGGAGGGAGAGAGAGAGAGAGAGAGAGAGAGAGAGCTAGAGAGGTACTAAGATAAGCACTGTAAAGACAAAAAGTATTGGCACAGAGCTGTGCAGTGCAAGAGTGTCTCTTGTAGCACCTGCACCATAATAATAACAATAATAATAATAATAATAATAATAATAATAACAATAATAATAATAATAGTAATAATAACAATAATAATAATAATAATAAATTACATTTACATAGCGCTTTTCTGGGCAATCAAAGTGCTTTACATTATAAGAGGAGGATCTCCTCATACACTGGTGTGCGGCATCCACCTGGATGATGCGAAGACACCCATAGTACGCAAGAACGCCCACCACACACCAGTTTGCTGGTCGAGAGGAGACAGAATGATGAAGCCAATCAGTAGATATGGGGACTGTTAGGAGGCTGTGATGGTCAGAGACCAATAGGTGAATTTGGCCAGGATGCCGAGGACACGCCTCTACTCTTTTTCCAAAGACATCCTGGGATTTTTAATGACCACAGAGAGGTAATATGGTGTCAGGGTGATATGGCTACCGGGTGATATGGCTGTTGGCATGCCCAAGGGAGCCAGTTTCCACAAATAAGCACATAGCAATTACAGTTTATAAACTGGTTTCTTTAATTAGTTTAATAAATAACTCCATCTTATATTCAGTCCACACATACCACACCATCGTTAAACAATTAACAATTAATATATATATATATATATTTGTAAGTATTTGTACTCATAAAAATAGAATGTTAATAACCAAGAAAAAAAATCAATTTGAGCCTGAATCATTTTCCATTGATTTGCTTAAAAAAGGCATCAAAAACCAGTTTATAGCGCCGCTCCCCTTTATGTGCTTGTTCTGATAAGCTTTTTCATTATGAACCAACATAACGTTTTGTCTGTTTATATTGTAATCATTGGATTTCTTGTTTTATTTCGCCCGTACAGGCTATTTTTATCTAAAATGTATTATTAATACTATTATTGAGTAAAATGTCACTATTTGCTTACTGGGTACGAGTTGTGTACTCATATGCACAACAACCAATGTTAAAATCGATTCTCAGTGAGTTACATGAGATATCTAAAAACAAACAAAAGCATATATTGTATGTGTTAGAGTGACAGTCACACAACAGTGTATGTGTTGTTCCAAGATGTATTAATACAAAGTTATATCTTGTTGGAGAACCAAGACAAGTTTGACTCTCAAATACTTTGGTGCTCATAAGGGATGCCTTATTTCTTTTTTTCCCTTTTTATGAGTGTGAAAGAGTGTGAGGGGGAGAATGTTAGAAAGGCCCTGCTCTGCAATGTGTATGACTGTGTGTGTGTGTGTGTGTGTGTGTGTGAGAGAGAGAGAGAGAGAGAGAGAGAGGGAGAATGTGAGAAAGGCTCAGCTCTGCAATGTGTATGATTATGTGTGTGTGTGTGAGAGAGGGTCTGCAATGTGTGTGTTTCTTTATTTGTGTGTGTGTGTGTGTGTGTGTGTGTGTGTGTGTGTGTGTGTTTGTGTATATGTGTGAATCTGCCAGCTTTCTGCAGACTGACATTGAAGCCTGGATCGATATCCAATCACCTGCATCTCTCAGCAACAGTACACGCAATCGTACACATTCCAGATCAAAATCTCACACACACACACACACACACACACACACACACACACACACACACACACACACACACACACACACACACACACACACACACATAGAGTTCTATTTTAAATTGCACATGCCTTTCTTTCCCCACATAAAAATATGAACAAGACTGAAATGTCAAGAGATTTTCTGAATGTTTCATGTTCATTTTGTAAGCTTGCTAATCTCTCTCTCTCTTTCTCTCGTCGGTATGTGTGGGTATATCTGCAGCAGTGACACCCTACATTTCTCTATTGCTGGTCCACGTATTCAAGTCCTACGTTAGACAGAAATACACATCCTTTCGCTGCTTTTCTCCATCGTAGTTCAGCCAGCAAAAAAAAAAAAAAAAAAAAAAAAGCTCTAATAAAACAATGTATTATGTGGTGCTCGGAGGTCAAAAAGCTTGTGGCTTATTTATCACACTGCCGCTATAATTTGCTCCACCTGATTTAAATCTGTTATAGGCAGCTACAGTAAATGTCCCATTTGCTTTGACTGATGTGACTGGTTTTTGTTTCTTTTTTTTCTTTTTTTTAATATTCACCTTTAACAAGACATCTTTGAGGATATAATCTAACTCAAAGTCAGATGTGCACCGTCACACCTCCTCCTGTGTCTGAAAGGTTGACTAATAGCATCACAAAGCAATTGCAAGAAGAGTAACAACACACCGAATTGAACTACACATCACATTTCCACTCCCTGCAGTCGGTGCTCACTTTGTGCATTCAAGCAATTATTATTGCAGTAACATTCATATGATAATGCAGAAGCAGGGCTAGAGCTTCATTTAATGTTCACATCAAGCATCGGAATGGGGTTAAAAATGGATCACAGGCCGTTGTGGAATAGTTGTTACTAGTTGTTACTACCAATTGAATTAGCATTAGCATTAAAAAAGAGAATGACTGACTATGGTAACCCAAATAACCAGTCAGGACCACTGGTGTCAAAAAGCTTTACATTGATTACTCAGGTAGAAGTATGGATACTAGGGTTTAAACTGACTTCTGTAGAAGTTGAAATATCAACTCCAGCTTTTTACTCAAGTAAAAGTGTAAAAGTACTGTTTTCCAAACTACATAAAGTACAAAAGTAAAAGTAAGGAAATGTAAGGAAAAAAAAATGTATTCAAGTTAATTTATTCAGTCGTCTGCTTACAGAACTCCCTCCTGTAGCTTATTATGAAGGGAAAGCACCCATTTGATGAACGAGCCAGTAGTGGAGAAATAATACATTTTAAGAAATAATCATTTTTCAGTAACGACACGATGTCCTTGCTGGAGTGTGATGTGATTTGTGTCGATGAATTGGTATAATATTATTGGGTGATGGAATGGCATACGTTTATATTTACCATCCAACCACAATCACATTCACTCTATCGACATGTTGCGATTTCTCTGGATAGGTTTTATTTCTTCCGATTTAAAACAAGCTGGAATGAAATAGGAGTAACGAGGCTATTAAATGTAAGGAGTATAAGTAAAATATAGACCATTGCGTGAAAATGTAAGGAGGAGTAGTAAAACGTCACTCTAAAAAAGAAATAATAATCACTCTAGTAAAGAATAGATACCCAAGTCAGGCAATAAAGTATTTGTGCTTCATTTCTTAACACCTCGGCCAGGAGGAGCAGAAAATCAACATGCGAAAACCTGAGGCAAATGTTCTACAGCTGAAGGTCACATCAGATCCCATTAATGTTGACCGGGGATGATCCAGTGATTGCAAGTTGACCAAATCATGATGGCTGAAGATTTGACAAAGAGTGTTACTTGATGTACCGATGCCCTTGAAATAACCGGACTGAGGAAAAGTTTGTCTTTGTGACAAAGGAAAAAAAAAACAACAAATATGATAAAGTCGTTCTGGGGTTTATTAAGAGCAAAAGAAGTGCATAAATGATCTGAAAGGGGTTGAGTTAGTGGGAAGACCAGCCAGACTGAGGTAAGAAAAGTTAGAGGATGGGAGGAAGTTAATGTTGACTTATTAAATGTGTAATAGACAGAGGCAGCAGCAGTAATCATGGTTTGGCTGATTGATCTGCACAACTGTGTGATCGATGGTTTGCGTTCGACCTTTCAATCTCACATGTATCGTAATCGCTCTCAGTAATTAAAAGCCATTGGTGGAGGTAAGGAGGGACGCCATGGTGCAGCAAGACACACCAAACTCTGCCATGCAGACACTTCCTGCCTATCTAGTTAGCTCTTGAAAATGGTGCTGGTTAAACACACTCAGCTTTTTGTCACGGGGAGCCTGTGACTATCTCAGGCGTCTATGGGCATTAAGGCAGGATACACCCTGGATGGAATACCAACCAATCGCAGGGCTCACACATTCACACACATTCATACACTAGGGACATTTTTCCAAGGTGCCAATCAAGCAACCGTGCATGTTTGGACCGGGAGGAAACCAGAGAACCCAGAGAAAAACCCCCTGAGGCACAGGGAGAACATCCAAACTCCACACACACATGGCCGAGTCGGGAATCGAATGCGGACCCTAACGCGTTAACCACTAAGCCACCATGCCCCTCTGTCAGACGATGTTTCATTAATATAATATATATCATAAAAGCACTATTTATTCATAGGACCGTTTATAACAAAAGCAAATTTCATACGGATCAGAACTAAAAGGTGTGAAACGGTTGGTTGGAATATCATGCCTCATTATGACCTTTGTAACTTTTGATACAAATCGAGTTGTGTGAGAAATTTGCAAGCCCGGGATCCGGTTGATTGCAGCCAACCTTTTGTTTTGTAGCCAAACACATTTTCTTGTTACTTTCCAGCTGCTCTGCTAAGCATGACTGCACACACAGACACACTTTTTGACTCTATTGCATAATGCAATAGAGCGGGCGCTCCTGTGACCAATAATGTCATTTTGGGAGCATACCTCATGAATTTTAAGAGGTTTTAATCGTCTTTTTCACTCTCAGGTGAAAAAAAAAAAAAAGAAAAAAAAAAAAAGAATCACTTTGCCAAATTGATTTTCTAACCGACATTGCAGTTATAAAGGGTGTGTCATGTTAATGGTGCGACACTTTCACAGTATTTACAAAAATGTGGCTTTGTGCTTAAGTGACTGTTCTCGCTCTCTTTCTCTCTCGTCCTCTCTCTCCCTTCTTTCTCTTCTCTCTTTCTCTCTCTCTCAATCCTGAAGTCACTCTGCACCTATTTACAGCTGCTCCTCTCATGCTGTGTGCTCTTAATTAATCCAAGATTGGAAAAATTAATTTAGCTGCGGGGTAGCTAATCAATATCTATGTCCTAAGTCCATTAAATATCTGTCTGTCTCTGTCTCCCGCACACCCCCCCGGATTTACAAGTTGATTTTCTCACCAATTAATCATAAAACCCCTTTTACATCCTTTAACGGAGGTCAATTGAATCAATGGACTCATTATGAGAAGAACGCTAACACAATCACGCGCCGCAAAGATGCAAGGACGGACAGACACCTACGCGCCGGGTAAAAAGAGCACTTAGGCCTGTCTATTCGCGTTTGTCCGCTGTAAATTCGGCTCATTGGTGAAATGCAATAAATGAATTACAAGCATGAATGAGCGCCTGAACTTATTGAGAGTACAGAAGGCTGTTACAGTTCACAGTTCACACGACAAGCCGGTGGGAGCTAAACCTTTTAGTCGCTCCTCCTTACCCTACACACACACACACACACACACACACACACACACACACACACACACACACACACACACACACGCAAAGCATGAAACACGCGTTTTCTTCAGAATGTTGCTTGATAATTTGAATGACATGCAAGTGCTACTGCTGAAACCTGGTACCAATCCAGAGACAAGAGATTTTCCATTTCTATCATATTGGTTCCTCTGTCACAAACAACACACACACACACACACACACACACACACACACACACACGCACTTAGCGGCAATAATATGATAGCAACATGATCTGTTTTGTACTCTTTTGCACAAGGTAACAGCAGGATATATTTTCATGCATACCGCCTCCCATTGCCCTTACAGATATTCATAGTAACATATTAGTCTTGGGGAAAATATAAAATACACATTTTATGAGAATTCAGCTTGGTGTCTGTAATACAGTAAGGTTGCTGTTATATGGCACTTTTTTTCCTGAAGTTTGACCTCCAGCACATTGGATTTGAAGTGATACAATGCGGGTAAAATGCTGCATTGGTGGCCTTATAGCTGTGGTCCCACCCTTATTTGTAGTACGGACCAAGAGAAATATATTTATGGACCATTATTACTATTATTATTATTATTATTATTATCATTATATAAATTAATGTTTCATTTAATTATTATTTGAAACACCTATCACCTAGTATTTCTTCTTTTCTCTTATGCGCAAACTAATACTTCATTTGTTCATTCATCTTCTACCGCTTTATCCGATCTTCCCTCGGGTCACGGGGAGTCTGTGCCTATCTCAGGCGTCTATGGGCATTAAGGCAGGATACACCCTGGATGGAATGCCAACCCATCGTAGGGCACACACACATTCACACACACATTCACACACTAGGGACAATTTTCCAAGGTGCCAATCAACCTACCGTGCATGTTTTTGGACCGGGATGAAACCGGAGAACCCGGAGAAAAACCACCTGAGACACGAAGAGAACATGCAAACTCCACACACACATTCCCGAGACGGGAATCGAACCCGGACCCTGGCATGTGAGGCGAACGTGCTAACCACTAAGCCTCCGTGCCCTTCCTGTATGTAGATGTGAGTGGCAAATACAATTTGAAAAAACAAATGTAACTCAACTCAGCTTAATGCAGAATCAGAAGCATAATTAATGAATGTATAGGAAAAAGGTGGACGTGGTCATCTTTCTAAATAATATAACAAAAAAAATCTGTTTTTACTTTTTGTGCAACCCAGTACAAAAAGATCCATGGTGCAGTACTGGTCCACTCCTTTTTTTTATAGGGTCTTTTAAAATACCAAAGAAATACAGTGTGAAAAACGTATCATGTAATACAAACTTGAGTATTTTTAGACACTCAAAAATGTTGTGATTAAAAAAAATGTATTTCAACAAAATACATCAATTTCATCAAGACACTACTAAATACGACATGACACCAGTCCGCTTATGCTACTCAAGGAAAATAAAATAAAAAGAAACGCAAAACACAAAGGTGCAATTCTAACGGGACTGTTTGAATCTACACTAGCGGCTTGATAGGTTTTTCTGTTCACATTTTCTCAGTGGGAAACCCACAGCAAAGTGGTTTCCTTTCAGAAAAGATTTGGAAGGAAATTGTTTTGAGAAGCTAAACCATTATCACTCTGTGAGAGTACAGTACATACATGATGGTATCTAAATATAGAATCAACACAGTAAAATATACTCCCTCACAGTATTATTGCTCTGCATGCTCTATGTGTAATACTGTTTAATTCATCAGATTACTCTTAGTCATTTTGGACCGAATATGCCTTTTGAATATTTACTTAGGTGGTCAAAATGTTGGCAAAATGTCAAAATAGTTTTTTTTATCTCAGTTCCCTTTGAATTAAAGGACTTTAGGACTTTTTAACTCTCTTAATATTTGTTATGCTCAGTAGCATCTAGGAAATGTCACTAAGCCACTGTACCCCAGTGGAAACACAACAAATTATTATTATTATTATTATTATTATTATTATGGTTGCCCTCAAGGACCAGTTGTAACTGTAAGACAGTATATAACCTGTGATGAGCGACACCACCTCATAACACAAAAGACATAGCAGTTTTTCTACTTAAAGCACAAACGTATTCATTTTCCCATCTTTCTCGGAGGTGCCTTCCATCTGCATACATTTTTCCCTTCCTGGATTCCATTTTGATTTCATTTTGGGATCATTTGTAGAAATTCCTCAATTCCGCTTGTTGGAGAAATCGCTCTCTGTAACTGCTGATGGGGGATGCACTGCAATCTAGTGGCGGGATGCCGTCATTTGACGGGTACATGGGAGATGTAGTTTATTGTCAATGAGCACTTTAAAGCAGCACAGATTTATTTTAAGACAAACATGCACCTCTTGCGAGCCACAAAATGATGTTTGTGTTTGACGACTGACGTTCTTTAATGACTGTTTCTTGCTTAACTGTTATAAGCGTACTGTATTGTTATAAAATGTTATTAATGTCATTGAATGTGTTTTTATACATTGTTGCTTATGTGTTTGAATGAGCTCAAGTTCTGTACGTTAGATGTTTAAGTGATATAGGGTATATTGTTATATAAGTTTGTGTCAATTTTCCTTAAGACTTTCGGAAGGTCATTGTAGCCTTATAAATGCTGCATTTTACTTTCTGAGGCGATGGAGTTGCAAAATTTGTTGGATTATAGTTATGCATTAAAAAAAATATTAATAAAAAAGTAATAAGGGGAGTTTTTCGAAAAATGTAGACCTATGGGTTGAGTTTTAGTTGCCTGTGATAGATTTTTTTTTTTTATAATTCCATATGAAGAATTTATTTTACATTTGACAGTTTTATCTTTACTTGGTGTCTATTTCCAACACTTTCCTACATATTTTCTTGCACACTCGGCATTTATGAACGCCTGGAAAACCTTTGTCAATGTGAATAAACAAAAATCATTCACTTTCAATCAACTTTCTATTTGCTCCCCCCACCCCTGAAATTGGAAAAGTAATAGCCAGTTCATATTGACACAGAAAAAGATAGTAAACACATGGTAAAGCAATTTTACATAGTTTTTTTAATCAACTGTATCTTAAAGCATACAAAAAACACCAGAATATGCCCAGACCCCCAAATGAATAAAGTTTTAGCATTGTTGATTTTACATGTGGCATTCACATTTGAAGTCTCTCAAAATGAGGCATTCAGGAATGTCCATATCAATACAGCAACAGTAGGCCTGTATGAGTTTTCCTGGTCGTTTTTCGTCAGTAGCTTTCTCAATCTGCCTCTTAAAAAAAAAAAAAAAAAAGCTTCAGATGTAGAGTGATGTGTAGACCTTTTAAACCCCTGAGATGGCTCTCTATGGAACAAAGGCTTGAACAGTAGAAATCTATAAATCAGTTTCCCCTGTGTGATTCAGCGAGCTGAAATGTGATTTAGAGATGTCTGAACGTCAGAGACACCCGATAACATCTTCAGCAATGGCATTTAGACTCTACTCAGACAACACGACGAAGAGATCCACATCTTAACCCTTTCAGAACACACACACACACACACACACACACACACAGATTCAGACTTATGACACCTAAAGGAGGTGTAGTCTTGTCCTAGTGTTAGAAATTCAATGAAAGCAAAAACTAGTGACATACATATGTGTGCTACTTATTAATTTGTACACACACACACACACACACACACACACACACACACACACACACACACACACACACACACAGTCAGACTTATGCCACCTACAGAAGGTGCAGTTTTCGTCCTAGTGTTAGAAATTCAATGAAACCAAAAACTAATCACATACATATGTGTGCTACTTATTAATTTGTACATACACACACACACACACATACACACACACACACACACACACACACACACACACACACACACACACACACACACACACACACACACACACACACACACACACACAAACACACACCCACACCAAACACACACACACACACACACAGATGAACTCACACTGGCCCATGCTGCCAACAATAATGTGAAATCAATCATTGCAGCAGTTGTTAAGTGCACCTCTGCACTGCTGACATACATTTACCATTTACTGAGTGCGCACACACACGAACAAACGTGCACACACACACACAAACACGGACGCACACACATACACACGCTGCACATCCCGTGTACCACAATTTATACAGAGCTACTGTAAAGCCTGGAGCTGTTTCTGGTTTTCAGCCGCGAACCCATTTGAGCACTCAGCGCTCTTGGTAGACATTTTCGGATCTGACATCGCTGGAAACGTTTCATCTTTCCATCTGTTTTGATTTCAAATGTCAAAATTCAGTGGATAAGATTTACAGAGGTACTTCAAGAGCAAATAAAAGCAGACAAATACAGCAGAAAACTAGGAAGCTAAAATATTCAATTAACAGACTCTGGAATGTTAATTTTCCAGTTAACCCATTTGCAAATAACATAAAATTTCAATTAATTAATTTTTTTTTATTAATTTTTTTTTATGAAAGCTTGTGAGCGATGAGAGACGTTATCAATACTTTCTATAGTATATAATACTTTATATAGTACATTCATTTATTCATTCATTCATTCATTCATCTTCTACTGCTGTATCCAATCTTCACGATAGGAGCCTGAGCCTATCACAGGCGTCTATGGGCATTAAGGCAGGATACACCCTGGATGGAATGCCAACCCATCGCAGGGCACACACACACACACACACACACACACACACACACACTCACATTCACCCACACACACATTCACACACTAGGGACAATTTTTCAAGGTGCCAATCAACCTACTGTGCATGTTTTTGGACCTGGGAGCCTAAATAAATATTAATATAACAAATTAGTTAACAAATTAACACCAACCATAATAAACCGTTATATAATTCTTTTTTACATGAGAACCCAAAGAAAAACCCCCTAAGGTACGGGGAGAACATGCAAACTCCACAGCCCGTGCCTCACACACTTGAAAACTAGTGTGTGAACAGTGTGTGTGTGGGCCTGTGTGTTGCCCATGGGTGTATCCATGACCGAGATGGGAATCGAACCCGGACCCTGGCAGTGTGAGGCGAACGTGCTAACCACTAAACCACCGTGCCCCTCTTCTATTGTACATCCTACAGAAAAAATACACTGCAAAAACATACCTATAGAAGTTAAAACACACAATTATCGTGAGCTGTTGAATACGTTTAAACCACAGTGTTGATGTTTATTAAGAATGTGGGAGTTTTACAGGTTTAAAAAAAATTCAACATGATCAGTTAACCGACAAATATAAAGTCAAATATAAATATTAAAGACAAATATAAATAAAGTGAACACATATGCATGTAGCTAATTCTCATCTAAGACTAGTCGCTGTGACGCAGTCAAAACATTTGTATGTGTACAGCCCTACTTCAAATTAGATGCTTTAAACTAGTGTGTCTAACTCAGGGGCCGTGGGCCGAATGTGGCCCTCCATGTTGCTCATCAAAGAGTATACACTGTCTTATAGTTACAACTGGCCCTTCGAGGGAAACCTGATAATGCTGATGTGGCCCACAGCCACAATGAGTTCGACACCCCCTGTTTTAGACTGTTATGTTATACTTTAGCATATAAGGAGCGGTATAAGTTATACTTGTAAGGCTGGTCAGATATCTGCATGAAGGCAGACCACGAGAACTTCCATGCAATAAAACAATAAACCTTCTAATCTGGGGAGAAGATCCCTTTGATCACAGGAACAAAAGCTCTCTGTAAACGAACTACGGCACCCATCCTTAAACCCCTCCCTTACCCCCTGGGGATATGGTAGGGCCATGGAAGGGTGACTTACAACATATGCACACTTTGTTAATCCTATCTTTAATGTGATTAACTTTACATTGTTTGGTATCAGTTTAAAGGTTTCAGTGTGGTAGAAAATATGATCTCATTCTCATATTAGTAGAACAGACCAAAAATAAAGATAATATACTGGTCTACTGATATGAGAATTGTCCCAAATCCCCCCTGGGGATGAGAAGGACTGGCTCTCTGTCAATAACAAAAGGTTGGTCAAGCTTTTATGACCGGGGGTTTACGGTGGTGGTTCAGGTATTTAAGGAAATTTGGTGAAACACTCAAGGAAGCATTCGGTAACAAGAACTTCCCACACAGTTCTCTGTGTGTATCTCTTGCCAGGTAAAATATATAATTCAATAGTACTTTAGCTACTCTTAAAGTATACAATTCTAACCTGCTAAATTATAATCTGAAAATAGGAAGCATTCAGTAACTAGAACTTCCCACACAGTTCTCTGTGTGTATTTTCTACTAGATAAAATATACTTAAATAATACCTTATAATTTGGTAACAGGAAGCATTCAGTAACCAGAACTTCCCACACAGTTCTCTGTGTGTATCTCTTGCCAGGTATGAGAACTTTGCAATAATACTTTGGTAAATATACATAACTTTGCTTTCATTATTTTATTATTTGTTTTATATGTTAACTTGTATTAATTGATTATAGCCTGGAAAATAAATGTAAGATTCTTGTAATATCTAAAATCTCCTGAAGTCATTTATATGTAAAAATTATATAGTCTGGTGTTACCGCAAATCTATGACCAGGATAGTACAAACAGGAGGCTCATGAGTGGATGGAGCATAGAGCACAACGCCTGAGACCTGCTGATTCCTGACTATCACTGACTTAGCAAGTTATAACCAAGTGACTAAAATAAACTATTCTTTATGAATGAGCAAGCATTGGGCGTCCTACGTAAAGAATATTAGTTTACCGTTATATCCTCTGACTAAGATTCAGCATGAGATGTTGACTAGCACAAATCTCTGAGCGACTCCAGGCTCATAATTAATGATTAAATGAAAAGAAGGAATACTAGAATCTATTAAAATTAAAGTTAAATATTATTATAAATTGGAGTCAGATATGAGTTAAAATTTTAATTAGTCTAACAAACTACAATCCATTGTAGTAATTTTTTACAACAGCGCAGAAAAGACATACACGCAGCATACCTTCGCCCACACCAGTGGATTCCGTCGTTGGGCTACTGGGTGGTAGATCTAATAGCTGGTAACCTCTATGTAATATCTAAGTTTCCAGAGGTACCTTCTAAAAAGGGGATCTTATATACTTAATACCACTCCTTTCTATATGAGTCAAAGATTTGACGGAATTGACCAACAGCTCTCATACCCTTTCAGAAAACTAGATGTGCTCTGATTTTTTCATCGATTTATTGGTTTTGCAAGACTATATTTTTAACCACTTGTATTGATCCTTTGAAGTATTTCAGCTCCCGGTGTGTACAGTACACCCGATGGCTCATTGGTATCCTTCGTGTTTTTAAATTCAGTCCTTGAATTTTATGCTTGAAATCTTCAGGTAATCTGATTTCATTTATGCAAAACCAACAGTTCTGGGAATTGATTTCTAGCTGCTTGGACTGATACTTCTCTACATTTACAATAGTACTTGTATTCTATTAGGTCCAGGACACAGCCTCAGCAGCATCAGTATCACTTTAAACTTGATTTACTGAGTTTATTCATATGCTTTATGGAAATTGATTTCCTAGGTTAATCCAAATAGAGTTGTGTAATTTATTACTGCCATGGACATGAGGGACAACCGGAATGATTCAATGACAATTCTTGCCATGTGTATAATCATATAAAAAACAAATTGCCTCAGCTTTTATGTATTGAATGCCTCCTCCGAAATGCAGGCCATGCATTCAGCTCACAGATACGATGCATTCAGATATGCTGTGAACTACACAAAAATAGGTTGATGTGTATTTAAAAGTAGAAAATAGGTGGCATCTGCCCTCAAGGCTAGAACATAGGGGGATGATGTATTAGGTTGGATGTCCTTTGAGCCACTCTGACTATTGTGGAGTTAACTTAAGTGATTGATCGTTACACACACAGTGCAATGACCTCTCAGTCAGAGTTGGGGAGGATTCGACTGCGCCTTGAGGCAGTTGGTGTGTGGAGGAGATCTGTCACTGAAGTGTGTGTGTGTGTGTGTGTGTGTGTGTGTGTGGGTGTGTGTGTGCTTATATGTATTCATAATCAGATATTATGGATTATAAAACACGTGTATCTCTTGCTGCTCTTAATTAATTCTGCCACTCAAATGAATGTAGTGAGTTTACTGTATACAAGAATTTTCGAAATACACAGAAATCAGAATTATTGCCAGGCTCAGCAAAAGGTTCAGTAAAGAACACTTCACAGTACTAGGAATTTGTCTTGGTGTCAGGTGCGAGCATATACACGTAAATTATGGATGCATTGATATTCACCACATACACACACACACACACACACAAGCACTTTGGTTTTTTTTTGTTCTTCAGCTCAGAAATTAAATGATATTTTTATTCACTTTTCCTTTTTGGGGCGCTAATGACTAATGTGCCATTCCACAACCTCCCCTGAAACACATTTATCTTATCACACAGGCCTTGGCAACTGAGAATGCGATGGGGGGGGGGGGGGGGGGGGCATTTTTCCAAACTGATCAGGCAGTTACTGGAAAAGTCGGTGTTTCAGAGAGTGACTTTTCAAAACAGTCTCGCCACCCAATTTGGAAGGCTTCATGAGTCTGCTACAAAGCTTGGCTTAGACAGATTGGACGGACGTTTCCCAAAACATCCAATCTGACTCTCCTAATGCCTGTGTTGAACTCCGAAAAATATGGTTATTACCAAATATTTTGTTAAATTATTTTGAAATAGTAACACATCAAATCTAACTGAAGCCATTTACAGCCTAAATAAATATTAATATAACAAATTAGTTAACAAATTAACACCAACCATAATATAGTACATGCATTGTTATATAATTCTTTTTTACATGCATTAAACTCTTATAAGGTTATAATACCTTGCATGTGCATAGAGCATTAGTGTAATATAACCCCAAGTAAGTACATAATCAACATTGTATTTACTATTTTCATTTAAAAAATATGTTCTTACCTATTTTGATTACAGAACCGCTAAGGGGCACGGTGGCTTAGTGGTTAGCATGTTCGCCTCACACCTCCAGGGTCCGGGTTGGATTCCTGTCTCGGCCATGTTTGTGTGGAGTTTGCATGTTCTCCCCGTGCCTCAGGGGGTTTTTCTCCGTGTTGATTGGCACCTTGGAAAATTGTCCTTAGTGTATGAATGTCTGTGTGATTGTGAGTGTGTTTGTGCCCTGTGATGGGTTGGCATTCCATCCAGGGTGTATCCTGCCTTAATGCCCATAGACGCCTGTGATAGGCACAGGCTCCCCGTGACCCGAGGGAAGAACGGATATATAGCGGTTGAATGAATGAATGAATGAATGAATGAATGATTACAGAACCTACCTGCACAAGCTACAAGTATAGTTTGGTATGTACAACATATCTACATGTACTTGGATAGTAGCACATATTGCTGTAATGAAATAAGAGCTAAATATTTCCTTATGTGCTTACAGAAGAACTGTAAACTAAAGATGTTCGTTTTCATGGTAGCAAATTTAATAATATTCAAATTGGGAACTAATTTGTGAAACTAGCATTTATTATAGTTCAAAATGACCCATAGGGATAACGTTCAGGTACAGACTGAACAAAAACAACTATGAAAATGAGTATTATTAAAGTGTACTGGCCAAAAAACCTTTTACTAGTGCATCATAAAATAATGATCTCTAATATTGTAGTGCGATATGAGAAGAGATCCAAAGCCTGGAAGGGATTCAAAGCCTGACAGCATTGTGTCTCACCAACAACCCGACCCTCAACCTCTAAACTAGATTGAGACTTTTCGGAAATCTATAACTCTCCCGTCTACAGCAAAGAAACTGAAGTCACGAGGGCACAATAGTACGTGTATTTCTTAACGAGTATTAAGAATGTTCATATGTCCTAAATGGCTTCTAATGAGTTGTTACTGCTACATCATTGAGAGCATTGAGATATTCATACACAATAATACAATTATAACATATAATGCAATTACAAAATAAATTTAACAGTTAAGTTACAAGTTACTGAGGAAAATAAATGTGCAATTAACTTACAGTTACTTATGAAAATGTCAAAAATTACAAATAGGGTTCCATCCGAACAATTTGATGTAAAATCAGTGCTTTAGACGACGGCATGATTTTCAACTGAAATGTGATTTAGATTTAAATAATGACAATCTGCGGCAGTTTCATTTGGAAAAATAGAACCATTTTTTTTCGAGAGTTCGAAACCTTTTTTCGGTAGAATGTTAACTTAAAGCGCCACCTAGTGGACAAATGAAAGAAATAAACATTTTGTACAGTGTCATTAGTAATATATTACATTTCCAAGGTAACCTTCCCAACCCTGCCTGCACATGTCAATTTTCACAGTTCCCATTATTTGCCGTTCTGGGTGATGCTCTATCTGTCTCTTTCTATCTATCTATCTATCTATCTATCTATCTATCTATCTATCTATCTATCTATCTATCTATCTATCTATCTAGCTATCTATCTAGCTATCTATCTAGCTATCCATCCATCCATCTATCTATTTGTCTGGCTGTCTGTTTCGATATTGTTTATTTACTTATATTCATTTGTAACTTGATTATTTGTACTGAAAGTTTTCCTTCAATTATTCAGTCAAAGCACAACCGCTACCAGTCATTGAATATATGACTTCTACAAGATTTTATTTACATATTGATTCGCCTGTCTGCATCATGTGAGCGTTAGAATCGCTAACATAGATATAAAAATAAAGATAACCATAAAGAAAAAATTAAAAGTAAATATAACGAAATTAAAATCTGATGAAATTGTTGAAACTGGTTCATGGGAAGAGGGTGTCGATAAAGCCACGCAAGGCAAACGCATCGAACCGGCTCCTTCCCGGAGAAAAATATCATCAGCACAATCTTCCTCCCTGCTCCCATCCGTTTAATAGAACGTCCTGCTCTGCTCTCAAACTCTTATTTGATTGAGCGAATGAGAATGAGATTTATGCCTCAAATTAATACCATTTCTCTTACTTCACTGTTTGCACCCGGGACCTGAATAGCTCTATAACAGATGGGCTAATACATTTTAACCACCCTAAGCAGAGTAGTTAATAATATAGCTATCAGGAAACTCATTCTTCCTCATTTGGATGTGGCTGGGAATGGTGTGGTGGTGCAATTTTGTGTTCTGCTCGAGAAAGTGTGCTGCGAAATGAACTAAGGAAATACCCATCATCTCCCACTTCTGTATCATCTGTCAGAGTCCAAATGATGAAAAAGGACCCAGGCAGGTAATACTCCAATAAGTATATGCAGATAGGATTACATGGGAAAAAATATTTATGCACATATCATTACCAGTGCAACCGGCGTTATCTTCTTGAAGAGGAACACATACAAGTGATTGCTATTTGATTTAAAGATCGCATCATCCAGACGTTTAGTGAGAAACTGATGATTTGCAATTCAAAGGAATTTGGGGGGTGGGGGGAAGGGGGGGCTCGTATGGTTTTAAGGGATGGTTCTATCTTAGGTTTGTACTGCTTAATGGGACCATGACTCATCTTTTAAGCAGCAGATTCAAGCAGTGGATGAGAGGCGACGGCAGCTCCTGAGCTTGGTGGGGTGCTAACGAGATTTAATCATCCGACTATCACACTTTAATTAATCCTCTCCATCACACCGATTAAATGCAGAACTCTGATCACCCAGAGTCAATTAGAAGTCTACAACCCAAGCTACTTGTTCAACACCTTTCCACTGACTTTAAATGGAAATGAAGGGTGTACGTTATAAAAAAAAAAGAAGTGTCAGAATTCTTTCCTGATCAAGAATAGTTGGTTTTGTCTTTTATCAAATAAAAGGTGTTTTTTTCTGGACACGTCATGCACAATCCTCCAGAGAAACAGAATTAGGACGAATCTGTAATATCGTAATGTGACACTAGAATCCTTTTTGTCTGAGAAGCCAATATGGTAGCATCTCATAGAAGACACAGTGCAATAATTGAAGGGTGTTTGTGATGTTAAGTGTAATATCCATCAATAATACAACAATAAAGCTACTATAGCGAGTCAAAATTTTGATGAGTTATTTTTGCGCAAAAAAGAACCACTTTTGTAGAATGTCGTTTAATTTGATGCGAACTTGCTTACTAGAATTTAGAATTGACTTAACCTACTTCTAGTATTATTTCCAAAGGCATATTAGAAAAGAGCAATAGTTTAAAATAAATAATATATCCTTGACTCTATTTCAGAGGATTACAGAGGATTATTGCTGAGGATTACAGCTGTATGTGGTTTAATGAGGAATAAAAAAAAATTCTCATTACAAATGACTTTTATATTCAGGGACATTTCTGTCAGTGTAAACATCTTAGTGTAATGAATCTACTGTATAGTCTAAGATGGAAAGAAATCAGCCACCTGTCATGTAAAGCTAAAGAGGAGACAAGGGCAGGTATTTTCAAAGCATAATTATACAACACATATACTTTATATTAGGGGCATGGTGGCTTAGTGGTTAGCTCGTTTGCCTCACACCGCCAGGGTCCGGGTTCGATTCCCGTCTCGGCCATGTGTGTGTGGAGTTTGCATGTTCTCCCCGTGCCTAAGGGGGTTTTTCTCCGGGTTCTACGGTTTCCCCCCTCGGTCCAAAAACATGCACAGTAGGTGGATTTGCAGCTTGGAAAATTGTCCCTAGTGTATGAATGTGTGTATGTGAGTGTGTCTTGCGATGGGTTGGTATTCCGTCCAGGGTGTATCCTGCCTTAATGCCGATAGCCGCATTTTTGTATATAAATGGGCACTGCTTGCCAATTCATATGCTTCATTCAGTCATCAAGAAGGGACAATATGTTAGCCCAGGGGTGGCCAACTAGTAGGAGGCTAAGAGGAGCCACTTTTTTTTCTGTGTTACTGCAAAGAGCCACATCATACACATGGGTACACATGAACATCATCCCATTCCCATTGACGCATGTTATGTGAAAGCTCCTAAAGAGCCGCATGAAACTATTTAAAGAGCCACATGAGGCTCGGGAGCCACGGGTTGGCCAGGCCAGTTTTAGTCAATGGCTTGATAAATAATAATAAGCAATACACTAACTACAGATCAGAAATAATATACAGTAGCTAAATGAATTTGATTTCCGTGATAATGTTAAAAATCCCCCCCCCCCAAAAACAATTCCTGCAATATCTCAGTGCAAAGCTTGCAGCGAATTAGGGGAATATGTACAAGTCACTAGACACCTAGTGAATTTAAAAACTATATTCATTTGGCGTTCAGATTATTTCTCCCAAATCATCATAACCATATTTCAATCTTTAATGTAAAACAGCTTTAGTTATGAAGGCTTGTACGTTTCAATTATTTCCAGATCGTCATTCAAAGTAAGACAATGCAAGAAGGTTCAAAAGGTCATGTGAGAGAGGAAACAAAGGGGGTTTGCATCAAAACAACTCAGACGATCAGAATTGTTCTGGTTTGAAATGCAAATGCAAACATTCAAATAAAATAAAACTCTAGACTGAGAATGTTATTGGCAACCGGAAAGCAATAGATAATGTTGTCGGTTGTGACAGCATGATGTGAAGAAAACGGTACAGACAGAGGTGAACTTTTATGGGGGGGTTATTGCGTTGAATCATTTCATTGATGACAAACTGTATGATTTCCTTTTGAACATTAAATAAATGAGAGTGAATATGATTGGTTTATTTTCAACACAGCTCTGTAGGCAACTAGAAATAAACTTTGACTGATTGAACTTTATTTCCATCTCAACCTGTTTTCTGAGATGATTTACTTATTTATTGCTTGTTTGTTTATTTACAAACACCAGCCATTTAAACAGAGATGCGCAGACATTTTATATGAACTGTAATTAGAGGATTTTGACTCGTGCCCCGCCCCCTCCTTTTAGGGCGAGATGCTTTAACAATCTTTTTTATTGAAATTTAATCCATTCTCTTTTTTTTCCTTTTTTAAAAATGGACAATGTTGCAGTAGAAACATGAGCCAGGGATAAATTGTAGGGTTGATTTTACATAACCGACATAACCTGAATATTTTCAATATTGTGTTAAAATCATGAATAGTGAATAGAATCACAAGTTTGGAGGAACATAAACTGATTAATCTTTTCCTTTAGAGCTTAAATAGGATAAAGTGAAAATGAATTGTGCATGTAGATGTACACACACACACACACACAAATGAAACTCTCCTGTTCTGGAACAGGCACATCACTTAATGCCTTTCAGACAGAACATTTATCCTCATTAGAACCTGTGTTTGGATGTAATTATGCTCATCGGTATATTCAAGTGTTTTCTCAGCTCATCTATGGTGGATAGAATGAAAAGTCAGACACTCATTTATCAAACGCCTCCCTCCACATCAACATGTCGCTTAGCTTATTCACACAGAATGCTTTCAGATGAGACACACACACACACACACACACACGAATGCACACACACACACACACATTCTATTGGAACATAGCTCTTCACGCTCAGGCAGGATGCCACAGAAATCATGAAGGATTTTCCACACTGTTACTCAACATTAGTCTGAGGGTTCGAGTCATAACTTGCAATGGTGCATCCTTGTTTTTGCTCTTTAACCAAGAGGGCCTAGTGGAAGAGTCCTTACATGTGATTTTATCTTTTAATAGCGGTTAATACCGTAGTCATAACTGGGCAGATGGACAGATGCAAGATAATAATCGCATATGGTTATATGTATGGAATCGGCAGGCCGACTCTGACACACAAATAATGAACAAACAGTAATGTCGGATCAAGAACAAAGTGCCAAACAGGATATAATGGTCATGTAATAGACATACACAAAAGCAGCTGAGCATGTTAATTCACAATGAATGTGATGAATCAAATTCCTTTTAAGCAGTGTCTCTGAGTGAGCAAATCTTAGACAAAATGTTGTGAGTAAAGACGAATCTGAATGTGCAAATGTATAATTGGGAATTGGAGTCCAGGGCGGCCATGTTTGAAGGCTGTGGTATGTTTATGAGTTCGAGTTCTGCATTGCCCTGGCAGTTGTTACATGTACATAGTGTAATAGTGCTCATAAAATTCAGAAACGAAAAAACACTGAAATAACCGGCAAGAAAATCTAAATATTCTAAAATTTCAGAGAGTAAATAGTGGAGAAGGGGGGCACGGTGGCTTAGTGGTTAGCACGTTTCGCCTCACACCGCCAGGGTCCGCGTTCGATTCCCATCTCGGCCATGTATGTGTGGAGTTTGCATGTTCTCCCTGTTCCCCGGTTTCCTCCCGGTCCAAAAACATGCACGGTAG
Source organism: Kryptopterus vitreolus (assembly GCA_030449085.1). Taxonomy (NCBI): domain Eukaryota; kingdom Metazoa; phylum Chordata; class Actinopteri; order Siluriformes; family Siluridae; genus Kryptopterus; species Kryptopterus vitreolus. Next base: position 7,147,167 of record JACRUU010000020.1, read on the forward strand.
GTTGATTTGCACCTTGGAAAATTGTCCCTAGTGTGTGAATGTGAGTGTGTGTGTGTGCGCCCTGCGATGGGTTGGCATTCCATCCAGGGTGTATCCTGCCTTAATGCCCATAGACACATGAGATAGGCACAGGCTCCCCGTGACCCGAGGGAAGATCAGATATAGCGGTAGAAGATGAATGAATGAAAGAGTAGAGAGGTGGAGTCATAGACGATAAACAATAAAAAAAAAGCGTCCAATATGAACGACATAAAAATTCAGTATGCATATAATATACATTTATATATACATTTAATATACATACATGACCATAAGATGTGTGTGATTTTTTTGGACACACATTGACTAATGTCACATGTCTGTATACCTGTCCTATATAATACACATATTCAAAACCCTGCCGAAATATGTGGATGAGAGAAAATAAGTAACATGAGAAATAGTTGCCAGTAGCCATATCACCCTGTAGCTCAAGACTGTTTGCCACTGAAGCTAAGCAGGGTTGAGCACAGTTAGTACCTGGATGATTGACCTCCTGGGAATACTAGGTTGCTACTGGAAGTGGTGTTGAGGGCAGCTGGGGGCGCTTACCCTGTGGTCTATTAGCACCCCAGTATATTGAAGGGGACACCCTACTGTCAAAAAGCACCGTCCTGACTCTGTGTGGTCATTAAAAATCCCAGGATGTCCCAGGAAGAGTAAAGGAGTGTCCTAGGCATCCTGAACAAATTCACCCATTAGCTTCTGACCATCCTCCTAACCATCCCCATATATAATGATTGGCTTCATTCTGTGTCCTCTCCACCAGTAAACTGGTGTGTGGTGGGCATTCTGGGGCACTATGGCACACTAGTGGTGGATGAGGAGATCCCCCTCTCCTAATGTAAAGCGCTTTGAGTGTCTAAATTGCTATATAAATGTAATGAATTGTAATTATTATTATAAATAATAATGTTCTTATGTTCTCCTATTATTCAATGAAAAATAAATGTTCATTTATTCCAGCTGAACAGTTCATATTAATGCACCTAATTATTTTTATGCTAACAACCGAGATTGAGTTTTGCATGGTGTGTGATCAAATTAAAAAGAACTGATATGGAAATATGGTCTCCAAAGAGATGTTTAATAGCTACTTATAAAGGTAGTGTCCAGTAAATTACTATTTATAAAGGTAGTGTGATTCTAGCAGTCCGAAGGTACGTTTCCATTACAAATTTGGGTAAAACTTTGGCTATATTTCCGAAATGACGGTTTTAAAACTCTTGTGATATTTCCATCAACCATATCATGCGACTAAAACTCGTCCTCTCGCGATGCCACTCAAAAAAAAAAAGGGCAGGTTTACTTATATCGCAGCCAATCGCATGTATATCATGTGACCTGGAAATGCAAAAAAAAGGTTTCCATTACAGTTTTGCGAATTATTCATTTTTCGCTTCATCTAAAAAACCACCTCATGTGAGCGTAAAAACTTTTTTGCAATAAAATTGCGCATTTTGAAGGGTAATGGAAACGCACCTATTGTGTAACTGATGATTTCTGATACAGGGATGTCGCTGCAATTTGCTGGTAACGTTTCCTCAGTAAATCAGGCATTTCCTCTCACATTTACTCAGTAAAACATGCATTTTGTGTGTGCTATATAAGAATTTTCTAAATTAATTCTTAATATCCTTATATACCAATTATTTCCTACCCCCAAAATTGGCCCCTCCGGTCCATTTAAAACATGTTTGTTTTCTTGACACAATAAAACTGAGGTTTGTTGTTTCCATAATGTTGTTCATCATTGCTTAACAAATTTGTGCAGTTAGAGATGTGTCCAAACTTTAAAGTGCCCTGCCTTTATGAAATTTCCGCTTTAAACAACAACAAAAACGCCCTCTGATCTGCTTGATCTGTATTGATCTCCAGTGAGTGGGAAATGGGGGTAGTGAAAGAGAATTTGTCAGAGTTTCTAGGAAAAACTGTAATTTCGGTAAAGTGGATCAAAGAAAGGTAAGGACATGTCAAAGCCAGACTGTTTTCTGGGAATAATAGCTATGGAGGTCTTGTTCTGATCAATAAAGCAGTGGACACAGGAACACACACAAAGAGTGGAAGCTAGCCAAAGCCAAAGCTGCTTGTGTGTGTATGTGTGTGGGTGTAATATATATGTATATATGTATATATATATATATATATATATATATATATATTATATATATATATATATATATATATTTATAGCTTTGGCTAGCTTCTACTACTCTTTGTGTTTGTGGTCTCTTGTGTCCACTGCTTTATTGATACATACATATATACTATATATATACATATATATATATATATGTAACTATAACTAACAAATGTTATAATTATATACATTTCACTCTCCCTTTAATAACATTATTTGAATTTATTTTACTCTTCAAATTATTCTTTTAATATACATTTTTTCCTTTTCAATGTAAATTTTTAGTGGTTGTATTAATTGTTAAATATGGTACATGGCTATATATATATCTGTGTGTGTGTGTGTGTGTGTGTGTGTGGTGTGTGTGTGTGTGCGCATTGTGTGTGCTTGTAACAATTTGATAATTGTTGAGAATGAAAAAAAAAGATCACACTGTCTCTTCAAGTCATTCCATATTATATTGATTATTTAATTCTGCCTATTTAATTTTATACAATCAAATTTCTTACCCATAATTCTTTACTTCATACTGAGAGAAAAAATATTTGATCATTTTGTGTTTGATAGCAACACTAAATAAAGCATCTTAACAGTGTATAATATAAATATCAGCATAATGTAAAAGTAGCGATACTATTTATTTAAAAATATTTCTTTAATTAATGATTTTCTTTCTGGTCTACACTGTCTGTTATACCATGAACTTAATCTTAATATTGATTGATGATATTATTTTTTAAGATTTAAATAAGAACACAGTACCACAAAGATTTGATTTTACACAGAACACAGTACCAAATAACAAAGACGCACTTAAGCTATATATTTTAACCCCCAGTACTACATATGCTTCTAGTTTCACCCTACAATCGGTGCATGACTCAGAGTGAAGACTCCGAGACAAAACTCCTTTTGATGGGTTTAATAAAATGAGAAATATTTAATAATCTTTATTACAGCGAGTCTATTCTAAATGAGTGCACTGCACTGTAGGGAGGAAGCGTAGATAGATAAATGTGTTTGGCTCTACTCATAAAAGCACGCTGTCTTCCAGCGCAAGATCCCCATCTGTCTCCTTGCCCTTTAAAAGCAGGCAGACGGGCATCGCTCACTGCAAATAACAGGTACCCCCGCCCTGGGCTCCCGGAACTTCAGAGTTCTGTCTCAGGTCAATCTTCTAAACCTGATTAGAGCACACACTAAGGGAGTCTGCCCACGCCTCCGCCTCTTACACAACTACCCATAGCACATAAAACCACTCTCTCATTCTCAGCATCCTAGTGTTTCCTTTTCCCCATCCCTCTCTCTCTCTCTCTCTCTTTCACCCATTATTTGCTTTGTTTCTTTCTTGGATTCTCTCTATCTCTCTCTCCTTTAAGAGTCTGCTCTCAACTATTGAGCTGTTGTATGCATCAGATGAACCTCCTCAGTAAGCGTCGCATTATTAAGCCACTAAATTTGTTCATAAATTAGCGTTGGGTTTACGCTGTATATTTATGCACGCAAAAAAAAAAGACCTGGATACAGCAATAGAAATGCATGATATGATATGATATGATGCTTCAACTGTCAACTATAAAGCCCAGATTAATGGTCTTTAGGTACAATTGTTTCTTTAGAACCCTTGAAATAAGGGTTAAAGGCCTTGCTAAAGGGTTTGATAGTCGCAGCTTGACTATACCTGGGCTCAAACCCTCGTTGTTCCTATCAGTAACCCACCTAGCTACCCCCCCCCCCCCCCCCCCCCCTCACTAATCTGACATAGAGATCACAAGCTGTGGCACAGTCTGTTAGAGATCTTGGACAAAATTGATAAGGAGCACAGTTTTATTGAGCATTTAGAAGCCACTAATCAGTAAATACATACATAAACGAAATGAAAAGTTCACACAGTGACTGTTCTAATTGTACAGTGTGTGAGGTTTTTCTTCATTGTGATGCTGATTGTCTTTTCCGTAGTTAATATTAAATAAGTAACAGTGAAAAAGGAGACGCAAACCTTTCATGTGGATTATTTCTTCCTACGATTAATAATTCAAACATACCCTAGATGAGCATTTTTTGTTACTTGTAGTACTTGCGATAATGAAGCCGCATTTGTCATGCTATACATGAAATTGCTTTCTCTTCTTCCTTTCTTTTTGTCCTGTGGATATGCAGACAAGTGCAATTACTGTACGAGATAAGGGGGGGGGGGGGCACAGAGGCACAGAGGTAGCTCCAGGGTCCCGGGTTCGATCATAAGCTTGAGTTAATGTCTGCGCGGAGTTTCATATGCTCTCTTTGCTGTGTATGTGGCTGTTATTTGCATGTATTTTTTGTTGCTCTACCTCCATTTTTTGTTGTTGTTTTGTTTTCTAATTACAAAGGTTGTTTCCTTCCATTGGTTGGGTAACAGGGTCTATCAGTGATGCTGATAGAGAATGAGAAAGGCGGGGCTTCTAGTAGTAAACTTCTGTTTAATGATGTTAGAGCCATTTTACTGACTTGGTTCTTTTAATCTTTTCATAAAAATTTGCATTTGATCATAAGTAAAATAATATGTCACATTGTCAATAAGAAGACTCCCCCAACACGTCTACATACATCTTTGATTCCAATAATTTGTATATGTATAAAATGACTCAGTCCAGAGGATTAATGAGATGAGTTATTCAGTTCTGTTTCCTGTGCAATGCATGGCATAGTGTATATAGCCCACGTGCATAAAAAAAGCCCACATGTGATCTATAAGAAAGAGAGACAGACAACCGATCACCATGCAGAGAGCCATTTTTATTGCTTTCCACGCGTGTTCCGCGGGTCAGCTCACGCCGACCTTGTCGCTCCCCTCCCTGCCCAGTACACTCTCTCCCTGAGGCTATTGTCTCTCGCTGTTTTATTGTCGTCATTGGACGGAAACGAGCGCGCTGATTACTCATCAGGTTAAGGTGTTCCTTAGCGCTTGTTCCATCCAGTTGAGAGTTGTTTTCAGGGATGCCTCTATATTGCTTCCTGTATTGTGTTCTCTGTATGGACACACTAGGGTGCACTAGGTTACAGCAAGTTCCCTAGAACTCTTTAGAAGTATAATACATGTCTGTGGAGGTGAAATGTATTTATCCTTTGCATTAATTCATTGCATGCTACTCTTTATTACCTCATCAAAAGGACATTGTAACAGTGGGTTCTTGTTTATTGTGTGTATATAGTGTAGAACTATTCTCCGCCTTCACCCTTTGTGTGACAGTGTTTGTAAGTTGCTGTATGTTAGTTTTCTGTTGTTGGATTGTTGTATTTATTTTGAACAGTTATTCGATTGTTGTTTTGGTTTTGTTTATAGTTTCACACATGTGATTTTGCTGGTCAGTAAAATAAACTACACATATGTCTTCAGTAGTTTTATCTCCAAGAGTTAAACGTGTGCATATATATGTATGTGTGCACGCTGCCGTGTGATGGACTGTCAGCCAGACAGCGGTTTATTCCTGTCTCATCACAAAGTGTTCCTGAGATCCAACCAGTGCTCTGGATCCAACACTGCTACCTGACCAAAATACAAGCATTGCTTTGTTCTTCTTCTAAAGGTGTAGTTTTAAAACCTGTCTTACGCCTGACACACTCTGAACTCTTTATATACCTCTATATACAGTTTCCCTATAATGTCTTGAACTTTGCATTACAGTACTGGAAACACATTTCATCCTCCCACTCTTTACATGGATATAAATATTTATTAAGTCAACACGGCATGACCTGTCTTTCTTCCTGGCCAGTGTTTTTGACCTAAAGCAAGTCAAGTCAAACTGACTCATCGTATCGAGGCGGGCCAGTGGCACGAACTATAGATCAGATGGCGCTTTTAGGAGTGTGTGTGTACACAGCGCACCGTGCCTACTTCTCCTGCCTCTTACTAAAAGAAAACAGGGCCAAAACTAAAAGTGGGCTGACAGCGGGGAAATAGCTCAGGTCCACGGCGGTGCTGAGATAAGGGGCGAAACAAAAGAACAAGATATTAGATGGATAGGAGGACGTAGGGAGCCAATTTCCACCCTGGCGAGAAAAGCCTCTATTTCACACTGCAGACGGCTATGAGCGGTGTATAACCGTGCATTCGCTGTGCCTCGACACATACACACACACACACACACACACAAACACACACACACCCTTGCTGCACTCGGGTCAGGTTAACACCAATGACGAGAGGATGCGAACGGCACTCAGCGATCACGGATCAGCTGTAATGCGGGATCCACTGCCGATGATAGTGGACGCAGCAGGAAATAACTGGAACAGATGAGAGGAGATTGCATCCAATGTCGCGCTTAGCAAGAGTAAAAAAAAAAAAAAAAAAGGAAAAAGCCCCTTTGAAAAAACTGTGTGTTGAGGGTATTCGAGTGAGTATATAGGAGTTGAACAAGTACATATGATAAAAAAAAAGTAATAATAAAAAAAATGAATCATATGCATATTGCACTCTGAGCCTTGAAACCAAACCTTGATATAAAGAGAAAAATCATTCTTGGTCTAAAAAATAATTTGCATATAGTGAATAAGCACCTCTCTTCTGTTCTCACTACATAAACCTCTAAAGCTAATGTCCCACTGTTGCTATGACAGCGTCATGCTTTACCGGCAAAGTGCTCAGTCACTCCTTGAAAAAAGCGCTGCCTAAACTGCATTTTTAGGAGACAAAAGCGGAGAATGAGCTGATATCGCACCATCTATCACCGGCGGCGTGGATAATGCACTCTAGTCTTAGTGTTATTATTATTATTATTATTATTATTATTTGTTCTGAATAATAAAAAAAATATACTGGTATGCAGCATGACTGTGAACTGAAAAGTGCAGCCACATAAGTAAATATCAATTAGGTGCAATGTGATATGCTCTAAACACCAGAGAAGCTCCTTTCATTAAGTCCCATCATGCTCATTCCTAGTCATTTAAATGCAAATACATGAACACTGATTGTACTTGGAAAAGGGTGCAATTTACTTCCTTCCATTACTAGTCACTACTTAGAGAAAATGAAGTCAAGGAATTTCTTGTATACAGTGGTAAAGTCTCCATTTTTACACTTTTACAATGCAGGACTGGACAAATAGCAGGTGTACCCCATACTGTCTCCAGAGAATTATGGGTAATGCATGTATTATTTATTGCATGAGCTGAGCGACGTGGGGTTCTGTGGTGTTTTGCGTTTCATGTCAGACAAGAACCAGGGACACTTTCCTAACATCATCCTATTTTGTATGGAGCCTTAAACATATATCTTTCACAGAAACCCCATCTCATATCCTGCTCTCTCTCTCTCTCTCTCTCTCTCTCTCTTCTTTTTCTTTGACTTTTGGCTGTAATCTTCAAAGTGCCCATCTTCAGAAAGCTGCTCCTGCATTAAAGATGTTGACCTTGGAGACACGCTGAATGATGGCAGGAGCAGGTCCTAGCACTGTGATCATGTATGATACAGTACACTCTGCAATATATTTCATAAAGACAGTCACTTAACCCCACAAAAGCAACAAACAGTGACGGGACAAAACTCTAGCGCTTCGGTCAGAGTTCAGAAAACGTCATTTTTTTGTGTGTGTGTGAAAAGAGGAGGGTCAGAAATGTGTCTCTATTTCAAATGTGGCTATAAAACAAGACTCCTTCCATTGCTGCAGATATGCACGACCATACACACACATATCACTAAAACAAAACACAACAACAGGAGCCTCAGATTTCTGCTCTCGGCTGACCGGAATGAACCTTGTTTTGATTTTTTCCGTGTTTTGGGGGAGATTTTCCTGCCTATGACGGTTGTTAAGAGTGGTTACTGAAGTTCCTATTGCTTTTCTGTCAGCTCAAAATAACTAAGCAATACTCTTCTTATCTCTTTCATCAACAAAGGCGTTTCAGTCCACAGAACTGCTGCTCATGGGATGTTTTATTTTTTTGTTGTTGTCCAGGACTATTCAGTTTAAACTATGTTGTGTGTGTGAAAACCCATCTGATCTACCCGTTTTATTGAAATACACACACATACCAGCCCATTAGGCACCAATGACCATACCATAGGAAGTCTCTGAGGTCACCTCTTCCCCCATTCAGATGTTTGATGGGGCATTAAGTGAAACTTTTGACGTGTATCTGCTTGATTTTGTGCGTCGTTCCGCTACTGCACGATTGGCTGAACTGATCGCAAACAGTGCTGGTATTGGTTTTTGGTTTCTCTCGAGCTTTTGTGTAGCTGGAATGCACTGATTATTTTCCGTTCTCTTATGTATATGAGTATTGAGAGGTAACCTAAATTCCTGTTACAGCGTTTCTTTTTTAATCCTTCCAGCGTCCTCTTCTTTGTGATGCAATACACTTGCCCCATTTCGTCTATTCCAGGTAACATTTCCTGCAGTCATCTTTTTTCATCATGTCTTGAGCTTTTCCTGGATTCCTTCCACAATGGTGCATCTCTTTCATCTCAGTCTCATTTTTAGCAGTCGCAATGAGCAAAAGCTGGCCAGTGCAGTGGAGGTAAAGTGATCAAAAGTGTCTTTTGATTTAAACGGCTTGGTTGACAATGCTGTGTGCGCAGGCATATTTTCATTGTGTTAGAGCCTGTTCTTCCTGTACGACTCCTCTGGATGCTCAGTAATTGTCCATTCGAATGGCTCGTCATGAGGCACATAAAGACCCTGCTCACATAGCTAAAAAACCAGGATTCATATGGTGTATAGGCATGTATACACCATTATTCCTGATTGGGAAGCTGAGACTGCTTGGCTTGAAGACCTCCCACTGTAAAAGTTGGAGGGAGGTGGTAGCTCAGTGGTAAAGGCATTACCCTATGGACCAGAAGATCGCACTCCACTACCACCAAACTGCCACTATTGGGCCTTTGAGCAAGGCTCTTATCCCTCAATTGCTCAGTTGTAAATCGCCCTGGATAAAGGCGTCTGCCAAATACTGTAAATGTAAAAATCCTGTAACTGGATCCTGGACTTTTTGACTTGGAAGTCCTCAGACAGTCTGAGGTCAGGGCAGCTGCCCAAGCATTTCACTGCGTATCATACTGTGTATGACTGTGTATGTGACCAATAAAATTTGAATTTGATTTGATTTGATTTGATCACAGACTGTCCAACACTGAGTACTGGGCCTACTCAAGGCTATGTGCTCAGTCCGCTGCTGTTCACCCTGCTGACCCATGACTGTACAGCAATACACATCTCAACCCACATCATTACATACGCTGATGACAGGACCGTGATGGGTCTCATCAGCAAGAATGACGAGTCAGCATACAGAGATGAGGTGGAGAAGTTAATGGACTGGTGTAAAACTAACAAGCGGCCTCTGAATAAAGACAAAACAAAAAGATGGCTGTTGATTTCAGGAGGACACAACATGACAGCTCACTGCTGAACATCCATGGCTCCTCAGTGGAGATAACGGAGAGCACCAAATTACTTGATGTTCACCTGGCTGAGAACACACACACACACACACACACACACACACACACACACACACACACACACACACACACACACACGAGCCATCAGACTCCTCAACACTAAGGAACTGGACTGATACAAACACACACTCTCTCTCTCTCTCTCTCTCTCTCTCTCACACACACACACACACACACACACGCACAAAAGCCATTAGACTCCTCAACACTAAAGGAATGGACTGACGCAAACACACACTTTCCCTCCCTCTCTTTCTTTCTCTCTCACACACGCGCCATCAGATTCCTCAACACTAAAGAACTGGACTGATACAAACACACTCTCTCTCTCTTTCTCACACACACACACACACACACACACACACACACACACACACACACGTGCACACAAGCCATCCGGCTCCTCAACACTAAGGAACTGGACTGATACAAACACACACACTTTCACACACACACACAGACACACACACACACCACACACAAACACACACACAAAACACACACACACACACACACACACCACACACACACACACACACACACACACACACACACACACACACATAAACGAGACTCCTCAACATCAGACTCCTCAACACTAAGGATCTTTGTCTACCTCAAATACAGTATTTACATATGGACAATCCATTTTTGCCATTCTGTCTACTGTTCCTTGTCTAATATAGTCTTTCTTTTGTAACAAATGTTACACATGTGCACTTTGTGTTTTTTGTTTTGTTTTTACTTTAGAGTTCTGTGTTCCTTTTGTTAATTTATGTAGTCTAATGTAGCATCTTGGTCCTGAGGAAATGTTCTTTCGTTTCACCGTGTACTGCACTGCATATTGTTGAAATGACATTAAAAGCCTACTTGGCGTGACAAATCATCTACAAAAAAAGTTTTTTAAAATGTAAAAACACACAAGCAGCAATGTTGCATTCAAATTTTTGAGTCCTGCCTTACATATAGTAGCACATTTCTTTAACATTATTCTTTAGATGACAAAAATAAAGAATAACAAACAGACATTTATTTTCTGAATAAGTTATTCTTTACTCATGTGGCTGTTCTGCTTGCAACTGTGCAACACTGTGAATAAAAAAAAACAACACATCGTTACCTGAAACAAATAATAATAATAATAATAAAAATAAAAGAATAATAATAATTAAAAAAAAAACAAATAATACTAATAATAATAATAATAATAATAATAATAATAATAATAATAATAATAATAATAATAATAATATACTAAAACCGGATTCCAAAAAAGTTGGGACACTATACAAATCGTGAATAAAAACTGAATGCAATGATGTGTAGGTGCCAACTTCTAATATTTTATTCAAAATAGAACATAACACACGAAACAAAAGTTTAAACTGAGAAAATGTACCATTTTAAGGGAAAAATATGTTGATTCAGAATTTCATGGTGTCAACAAATCCCAAAAAAGTTGGGACTTTTATATAAGTGCAATGATATGGGGCACGGTGGCTTAGTGGCCTCACACCGCCAGGATCGCCAGGTTCAATTCCCATATTAGCCATGTGTGTGTGGAGTTTGCATGTTCTCCCCGTGCCTCAGGGTTTTTTTTTCCGGGTTCTCTGGTTTCCTCCCGGTAAAAAAACATGCACGGTAGGTTGATTGGCACCTCGGAAAATTGTCCCTAGTGTATAAATGTGTGTGTGTGAATGTGTGTGTGTGTGTGTGCCCTGCGATGGGTTGGCATTCCATCCAGGGTGTATCCGGCCTTAATGCCCATAGACGCCTGAGATAGGCACAGACACCCCGTGACCCGAGGGAAGATCGGTTATAGCGGTAGAAGATGAATGAATGAATGAATGAAAGTGCAATGATTTAATTACTTTAATTATTTAACTTAAAGTATCTATCCGAAATTTAAGACAGCTAGTCAGTGATTTGGGACACAGCAGTGGTTTTATAGCATTATTACAAACTGCTGTTGTTCTGAGCCTTGTTTTGTTAGATCTTCTGTTTGACCCTGCCTTTGCCTGGTCTGTTTGCTTTAGATTGTTGCTCTGATGTTTTTTTTTGTTTTTTTTTTAACCTGCTCTGCTTTAAAACCATTGTTAGGTTCTGATTCGGGTCTGTCTGCTTTCAGGGTTGATTTCGGTAATAACCTGCTATTTTCCTTGTAAATAAACATCATGCTTATGGATCTGTATTCAGTCTCTGTAAGTGCCATGTTACAGATGCCCTGTGTTCATGTAGCTCCAACAAAGACAGCTACTATACAAATAACACAGAAAGATATACAGAAAAAGTATTCGATAATTTATTCATAATAAAACAAAAACAAACTTCCCTTGACCTACATACCATCACAAAATATTCTCCTGGGACTCCACAGGGTGAAATGCAACACTATTATTATTTACTTTAATTAAAATGTGATAAAAAGAAATCATTTCCATTAAATTAATTCTGACATTTACATTATTGTTCAATCTAGAAAAGACTGTAGCACATTCTATAACCTTTCCCAGGTCTTCATTTTGTACAATGATGCGTTTTTATACATAGTAGAACCATGAACAATATCGCTCTATGCTCTTTATTAAGCCTTTTAAATACAGTATTGTCCATCTATTATACATTCTTTCAAAAGCTGGGGCGCTGTAACAATAGCGCTCTTCAAGGTGAAAGTTATGTTCCTATACAAGCACTTGACAGGACATCATTAATTTCAAATTCATAGTAATAATAGTTATGAATGTTCCACATGGCAGTACAGTAGCTGTTGTTGATACAATACAAACCTGTTCAAAGAACTCCAACAATACACTATGACCAGCTTAAAAGCAGCAAGCATTTAATAAACCCAACAGATTCTCATTCTTCTTGTTAAACTTTGTAAGTACTCTATGCATTTGTTTACTTTTGTAAAAAATAAATAGTAATAGAAGAGGTTTTAATATATATATTAAGGGAACATAATATCTTAATACACAAGTGGAAACATTTTAATGGGTTAATTCTGTAGCTCTGTTCCTAACATGTAGTCAATTAAATGTGAACAAAGAAAGGGATCAATCCAACTGATGTCTCGGGTTGAAAGATGCACATTATATACGCAGTAATTACTTCATAATAATGTTCATAGAAGGCATATACGGTATAATGAGCTGTGCTGTATGTGTGTTATGTTAACCATCCACAAATAAATGTGTGTGTGTGTTGTGGGTGAGTGTGTGGGCAGGCAGACGGGCAATCAACACTGGCCGAACAGTGAAGGTTATATGAGGGTGAAAGATGTAAGGCTGGTCAGATATTTCCATGAAGCCAGACCACGAGAACTTCCATGCAATAAAACAACAAACCTTCTAATCTGGGGAGAAGATCTCTTTGATCACAGGAACAAAAGATAGATAGATAGATAGATAGATAGATAGATAGATAGATAGATAGATAGATAGAGAATACCAGGTGCTGTAAGCTTTAATTTTTTTTTTTCAAGATAGTTCTGTAAACGAACTACGGCACCCATCCTTAAACCCCTCCCTTACCCCCTGGGGATATGGCAGGGCCATGGAAGGGTGACTTACAACATATGCATACTTTGTTAATCCTATCTTTAATGTGATTAACTTTACATTGTTTGGTATCAGTTTAAAGGTCTCAGTGTGGCAGAAAATATGATCTCATTCTCAGATTAGTAGAACAGACCAAAAATAAAGATAATATACTGGTCTACTGATATGAGAATTGTCCCAAATCCCCCCTGGGGATGAGAAGGAGAACTAGGACTGGCTCTCTTTCAATAACAAAAGGTTGGTCAAGCTTTTATGAGCGGGGGGTTTACGATGGTGGTTCAGGTATTTAAGGAAATTTGGTGAAACACTCAGGGAAGCATTCGGTAACCAGAACTTCCCAAACAGTTCTCTGTGTGTATCTTCATTCATTCATTCATTCATCTTCTACCGCTTTATCCGATCTTCCTCGGGTCACGGGGAGCCTGTGCCTATCTCAGGCGTCTATGGGCATTAAGGCAGGATACACCCTGGATGGAATGCCAACCCATCGCAGGGCACACATACACACATACACGCACACATTCATACACTAGGGACAATTTTCCAAGGTGCCAATCAACCTACCGTGCATGTTTTTGGACCGGGGGGAAACCGGAGAACCCGGGGAAAAACCCCCTGAGGCACGGGGTATCTTCTGCCATGTAAAATATATAATTCAATAATACTTTATCAAGTCTTAAAGTATTCTTAAAGTATAAAATACTTAAATTATACTTTGTAACAAATGGGAAGCAATAAGTAACAATATGGTAACATTTCTAGCAACAACTCTGTAACAATCTTTATTAAATACATTTATAAAAGATCATTTAAATAACCTTGCTTTCATTATTTTATTATTTGTTTGATATGGTAACTTGTATTACCGTAAATTTCGGACTATAAGCCGCTACTTTTTTCCTAGGTTTTGAACCATGCGGCTAATAATAAGGTGCGGCTATTCTGCAGATTTTTTCCCGACCGCTAGGGGCTCTAACCGGAATTAGAATCAAAACTAACACAAAATAAATGCAAAGAAGAAGAATGCGCTAGTTCCTCTTTAGCAGATATAAGTGGGTAGAAGCGGATAGAAGGAGGACAAACTCTATCTTTACAAGGTTAAGGTGACGTCATTTCACACACAGGAGAAATGAAGATAAATACTGTAAATAGCGCTTATTTTCTCTTGGTTCTGTCCCGTTTTAATCAGCAAAGTTGCTGCCGTGTGTCACGTGTGTCTCTCTCTCTCTCCCTGCTCTTTTTCCCCCACACACACACGCACGCACGCCACGCACACACACACACACACACACACACACACACACAATACAGCCTAGCCTCAGCTATTCCTGATTTTCCCTGAGTTCTTTATTCTAATAAATCCTGTTTTGTATGAATTCCGGATCTCCGCGTCTCTGTGCAGCGTCCACCGTTACACCGTGTTAAAATACAGGTTAGGAAAGGATCTATTTAGGTACATACATGTACATTTACAATTCAAAAGCGGATGCGGCTTGTATGCAGGTGCGGCTTATTTATGATTTTTTTTGGGTTTTTTTTCAAATAGAGCGGATGCGGCTTATATGCAGGTGCGCTTTATAGTCCAGAATTTACGGTAATTGATTATAGCCTGGAAAATAAATGTTATATTCTTGATTACTCTAAAATTGCCTGAAGTCATTTATATGTAATAATTTATATAGTCTGGTGTTACCGCAAATCTATGACCAGGATAGTACAAACAGGAGGCTCATGAGTAAATGGAGCATAGAGCACAACGCCTGAGACCTGCTGATTCCTGACTATCACTGCCTTAGCAAGTTATAACTAAGTAGCTAAAATAAACTATTCTTTATGCATGAGCAAGCATTGGGCGGCCTACGTAAAGAATATTAGCTTACCGTTATATCCTCTGACTAAGATTCAGACTGGCGAGTTTGTGTCCGTGAGCATGTGTAACAACTATCACTGACTTAGCAAGTTATAACCAAGTGACTAAAATAAACTATTCTTTATGCATGAGCAAGCATTGGGCGTCCTACTTAAAGAATATTAGTTTACCGTTATATCCTCTGACTAAGATTCAGCATGAGATGTTGACTAGCACAAATCTCTGAGCGACCCCAGGCTCATAATTAATGATTAAATACTGAGGAATACTGAGAATCAAGTAAGTAAAATTAAAGTTAAATATTATTATCAATTGGAGTCAGATATGAGTTTAAATTTGAATTAATATAACAAACTACAATCCATTGTAGTAATTTTTGACAACAGCGCAGAAAAGACATACACGCAGCATACCTTCGCCCACACCAGTGGATTCCGTCGTTGGGCTACTGGGTGGTAGATCTAATAGCTGGTAACCTCTATGTAATATCTAAATCTTCGGAGGTACCTTCTAAAAAGGGGATCTTATAAAGAGATTAAGGACAATCGGCCATATCAAAAACGCGGCCCTATTTTCAGGAGCTCAGTGTTGCGCTTTGTAATTGGTGTGTTTGTCTACAAATCGTTTGACACATATTTTCAGTTATTCAAGAATTGACTTGGCAAACGCTTAGAGCTTCAGAGCTTCTGGAGACACAAGCAATTTGAGACTTGACAGGTTTTACAAAAATGGACGCAGCAAGAGTGTTTCCAAAGAAGTCCAGACAAACTAGAGCGGAACAACAGTGTTCATTATAACAATATTTATATTTTCATTAAATTTCCAAAAAGATTACGAAATCATTAAGTCTTAATATGTCATTAGTCTTGATCATTATTACATCGATTTACTCTTCCTTGGTATTCAGCACTCTGTAGTGATTAGAGTTTGAACTTGTTTGACCTCAGCTTGTTTTATTCATATTACATTAAATTACCTTTAAATAATACTTAAACTAATATATATATATATATATATATATATATATAATATATATATATATATATATATATATATATATATATATATATGTGTGTGTGTGTGTGTGTGTGTGTGTGGTGTATACACCTATTGAATAGGGAATTAATGCACAATTAATTTGTAGGCTCATTACATAAATAATACTTAAACTAGAATATATATATATATATATATATATATATATATATATATATATATATATATATATATATATATCTGTGTGTGTGTGTGTGTGTGTGCGCACATGTCCAAATTATATCAAAAGCTAAGAATAAAAACAATTTCTTTTATTAAGGTTTTTATTGTGTATATAATTTCAATCTGTGTGAGCAAGGACAAGCCATGATTACCTTTATCCTAAACATACATGCAATGTACAGTGATGCTAAGCGTTTTAATAAACTGAGAAGTCCTTTATCTTAGAAATGTGATTTCAGATGTGATTAAATGAACTCCCAGGTGGTTTAGTGTAATTCTGTTCGAAACTTATGTTCTGCATTTCTGTATCGCTCAATGCTTTTTGGCTTGTCATTTTCCTGGTATGGTGAATACAACCAGTTTGATAAGAAACAACTTGTGGGTGTTGCTCACCACTGCATCATGCATAATGATCATGAATTGCAAGCCGATTATCATTTACTCATGAAAGGGAAGGCAATGTGATTTGGATGTTCATTGTTAGAATAATATGCAATGATATATAATATAGCTTAATACAGTATAGTTTCTATTGCAAACGTAACAGGACTAAAGCACAACAGAACAATACTTCAGCTGAAAAACACTCCAGAAGGATATGATTGAAAAAATACAAATAAATGAAGAAAATAAATAAAATAAGAGAACAAATCTGTGATCAGACACAAACCAAAATCAAACACAACCAAAATGTCTGCATCGATCCAATTCTTTGGTCCATATTTTCTCTCGCTGTTTTCGTCTGACTGTCTGAAATGTAATTGGTGTTAGTCAACTGAAATAGTGGTGTAAACAAATACATATATTGAATTATATACATTATATATATATATATATATATATATATATATATATAATATTTAACTCTATTTATATGTATGTATATGTCTAGTTATATGTATTTAACTGTTAACTGAAATATGGCAATATTCATACAGCCACATCATGGCAAAATATGGAATATCATTCCTAAATCCATTCCTAAATAGGGAATATAGTGTGTGATACCATTTCTAAACCCTGTTCGTCAACCAACCCTTAATGAACATATAAAACACTACAAAGGCGGTAAACAATCTATGCAGAAAGTAAGCAGTTATATTATAACATGAGGCTTCTAGTTAATGGTCTGAAGAAAATGTGCAGTGTTCTATGATAATCACACTCTTTCTGCACTATTGCTGTGCATCTTGCAGTGAGCTTTCTTGTGTCCTGCGTACATTGGAGTTGTTCCCATTTTTCCTCTCCTTTTACGACACCCCTGGGCCAGGATGAGATTGTCGGGCCAGCTTTTAAAAAGGATCATTATTGTTACTTTAGTAATTTAATTATGGCATAAATACATAAACTTCTGGCAAAAAATAAATTCCCAAAGAAAAAAAACCCAGTGTTCAACAGAGCGAGAAGGAAAGCTTATGTACTCCTTTTGGCTTCTTTCTTACCTCTTCCCTTCCATTAGCTTTCAGAATCATTTGCATATTTAAGCTATGTACACTAACAGTGTAACTTCGGATATTCCTCATCAGTGTGTGCACAGCAGTAAACAGCTCATTTACTGGAGAAGCCATTATTTGGAGTTGTATTACAGCTTTTCTGAATTCACATATCTTATTGGTTTGAAGTTGTTCACATGACAAATATATTAATACACTTGTATTAAGCTATTATGTCTATAGTAACAGCTCATTACCACAATAAAATAGAATACATGCTCCATATAATCTAAGACCAAACATATAGTGTACAAACTTTATTTACAAATAATCTCTACGAAATTGCCATTTCCTTGTACATAAAGGTCAGAAATGTCCCTCGCAACTTTGGCTCTCAGTTTGATGGCGGTGTATAGTTTGATGGCGGTGTATAGTGTGATGCGCTTTCCATTTAAGCTACTAAAGTCTGTCACAAATTTATCAAGTCAAGTAGGCTTTATTGTCATTTCAACAATATACAATGAAGTATAAAGTGAAACGAAACAACTTTTCCCCTGGACCAAGGTGCTACAACAGACAACATAAATTAATAAGACATAGGATTGTATGCAATTCTAAACTAAAACAGGAAGAAATAGAAAAATGACCTAGAGAAAAAACTGAGGACTTTGTGAGGACTTTGTGAGGACTTTATGAGGATGTTGTGAGGACTTGAGAAAGTTGTGAGGACTTTACAGTTCTGCATGAGAACGATTTAATCATTATTAACAGAACATTTCTAAAAGCAATCTGGAAAAAAAAAAAAAAAAAAGAACATAAATACACTTTATGGACAAAAGTATTGGGACACCTGCCTTTTCCAGCCATATGTGTTTCTTCCCCAAATGGTTTCCACAAATTTAGAGGTCACAATTGTTGAACTATAAGACCTGTTTCAGCTTGACAGTGCCCTTGTGCACAAAGAGTGTCCACTGTCTCCACCCCACGTCCATACCCGAAATCACCATAATGAGGAATGCGAGAGTCAAAAGGCACATACATATACCTTTGTTAGCAATGATTATCTTCATGGCACCTGTTAATGGGTGGTATATATTTGGCAGCATTGTTGTCCTCAAAGTTGATGTGTTTGAAGACGGAAAAATGGACAAGTGTGAGGATTTGAGCGAGTTTGACAAGGCCAGAATTGTAATGGAAACACGACTGGGTCAGAGCACCTCTGAAGCTCTTTTGAGTTGTCCCCGGTCTGCAGTGGTCAGTATCTATGAAAATGTCATCCAAGGAAGAAACAGTGATGAACTGGCGACAGGGTCATGGGCGATGAAGGTTCATGGATGCATGTGGGGAGTGAAGGCTGGCCCGTGTGCTCCGATCCAACAGATGACCTACTGTATCTCACATTGCTGAAGAAGGTAATGTAATTAATGATTGATGGATCATGACTGTTTTGGCAGGAAAAACTGTACCGAGACAATATTATAACATTAGCTAGACCCCACAAACAAAAAAAAACAGGTCAGTATCAAAACTTTTAGGTGTGGTGAAGTCATAAAGAACAAAAACAGAATATATGATTTTGTGAATGAAGCATAGATGGTTTATAATAGTGTGGGGGAAATGAGACACAGGTGTGGTTTGGTCAGTAAATGATGACTAAGCGCACTGCATATTGTAGTGCAATGCATCTATATTTCAAGGTTGTGGTGTTTGTTGGCCGTGGCGTGACACTAAGTATGAAAGATTTTAGGTAAGTGTTAATTTCCCCGATGTCTGGGGACTTGTTTCTTTTTCTGGACACCCTGCAGATTTAAAATGTGTTGCTGTTTAACAACGAAAAAACAACAATTGTTGCTGTGAAGAAGCCATATGGAAGGAGTCAGCACTTTGTACCGGCGAGTAAGTTTTTCACCATATGTGAGTTATCAGAATGGAGAGCGATGCACTTTTTTTTTTTTTTACAGTTTCTTGGCAACATTGCACAATGGCTGTTTCTTATCTTAACTCGAAGAAAAAGAAAATAAGAGAATGGTGGGACAATTGTTTTTAGCTGCCATTGTATAAATGATTATAGGAGCGAATCCCTCAGATGCTTCAGAAACAGAAAGAGCGCGTTGTGAAAAGTTACTAACTTATCGTTTGTTTTAATATATGACAGGAATAACAGAACATCCCCATGTGTTTATTCCTTACTATACTGAATGGAATGGATTTATGGTTTGAGTGCATGGGCTTATGATGCTGATGCTCCACATTTCTTACCTCACCTCTCTCCGTCTAGTCCTTTTTATCTCCGGTGAACTGTTGCTTTTAGTCAGAGATGGTGAACTGAGCTATTAACTCACAATTTGGGTTCATAATTTAACTTAGAAGATGAAAGAGGACACTTTGAGTAGTTTGATCATTTTATTTTTCTGAACTGGGTTTATTAATTTCTTGCATTCATGTTCTTAAATTTCCACTAACAGGGATGTTCAGGGGATTAATGAATGTTCATCTCATCTCATATGGTATATCTTAAGATCAAATGAATATAGTTAGAGAACCAATTATAGTCGTCGTTTTTGCGATACGAATAGGTGACGGTGGCAGACTGTGGTGTTGCAGCACTTTGAAATTCATTCATTCATCTTCTCCCGCTATATCTGATCTTCCCTCGCGTCACGGGGAGCCTGTGCCTATCTCAGGCATCAATGGATATTAAGGCAGGATACACCCTGGATGGAATGCCAACCCATCGCAGGGCACACACACTCCCATTTACACACACAATCATACATTAGGGACAATTTTCCAAGGTGCCAATCAACCTACTGTGCAAGTTTTTGGACCCAGGGGAAACCGGAGAACCCAGAGGAAAACCCCCTGAGGCACGGGGAGAACATGCAAACTCCACACACACATTGCTGAGACGGGAATCGAACCCTGACCCTGGCACTGTGAGGCGAACATGCTAAATACTAAGCCACCGTGCCCCTGCACTGTGAAATGATTTATTCAAATATAGATCTTCCAAATAAGTTATGATGATCAGTATCATTAACAGAGGAAGCAGTACAGCAATTACTTAAGCATTTTACAGTGACGATCTGAGGTTCAGGAGCAATTATATTTTAAGTTCTATATTACGGATTTTCTATATTAAGGACCAAAGTATATGCTTTATGTTCAAATAATGTATGCCGTGACCACCAATATTGGCTAAAGTAAATTAAATGTGGAGAATAAACTTTCATGAACTAACCTGTCAGAGCAAATCAGTTTATTGATTGCTCATTGGTATGCTTCAGGGAGGGGGTGTAGCTCAGTGGTCTAAGGCGCTGGGCTGCTGTTCGGAAGAGCCCTGGTATGGCCAAGCTGCCGCCCTTGGGTCCTTGTGCAAGACCCTTAACCCTCTGTGCTCCAGGGGTGCCGTATTGTGGTTGCCCCTGCGCTCTGACCCCAGATACCAAACAACAAGCCGGGATATGCAAAGAAAAGAATTTCATTGTGTTGTAATGTATATGTGACAAATAAAGGCTATTCTATTGAATTAGAATACTGGCACTTGAAATTTTAGGGTTCATATAGCTGTATCACTCCGTTTCGCAAGAGTAAGCAAAAATATAAAAGGTCATTTGTAGTTAATATAACAAAAGCTATAAAACAACAGCATGATTGAAAGACGATCCATAAAGACAAGCTCGTGCTTATCATAACAAGTAACCGTATGTTATCTTTAACTAATGTGATAGACCCCACAATCATAATTCTGATTTTTTTCCTGTTTAAAGTCAGTCTTCTTTTTTTTCTTTCTTTTGTTACAATGAGACTGACAGAATTTTTTTGCCAAATATCTTTATGGATGCGCTGAATTGATTAACGGGGAAAGTTTTTGACATGCCAGTCTTTGCCTGAAGCAGAATGCAGAGTTGCCAACACTTTTAAGAAAAATAACTATTCAAATATTCAAAAGTTGTTACTTGATTACATCACAGACTCATTTGCATATTACTTGCACAGTAAGTGTTGCATGAAGCAAGAATACACAGAAGACAATTTAAATTTTGGCTTACTAGAAGCAGAAACATTAAGTTTTTGGGAATGAAGTGGTGGCTCAGCCACAGGCAAAGGTATTCTTCTTCTTGTTATTTTCCATCTAAAGAAAGTACCTAAGTTGTCCTGCTGTTTTGGTTTGCTGCATGAAACATTACACTTCAGTGTATTTCAACCAAGCACACATTATATACTACATTTTATTTACATTATATAATATTAGTATGTATTATTCTAGATATATTATACGACTATTAGTACATATCATGCTAGATATGTTATACTTCTATTAAAATAAGATTAAAACATACATTACATTATTTCTTGTCAACGCACTTGCAGGTATTTTAAACAGGAATTTTAATCCATTTGCATATTTATATATCTTATATGTATAAATTTGCATATAAGATTAGAATGACATAATCCTGATATGTCTACTAGAATAGAATAGCCATTATTTGTCACATATACATTACAGTACAGTGAAACTCTTTCTTTGCACATACCAGCTTATTGTTTGGTAGCTAGTGTCAGGGTGCAGGGTCAGCCATGATACGGAGCCCCTGGAGCACAGTGGGTTAAGGGTCTTGCTCACGGACCCAAGGGCGGAAGCTTGGTGATACCAGGGCTCGAACATGGATCTTCTGATCAGCAGCCCAGCACCATAGACCACTGAGCTACACCCCCTCCCATACTTGGGCTCTTCCGGGATTTGAACCTGGGATCTCTCGCACCTAAAGATAGAACCATACCCCAAGACCAATGAGGCAGATGTCTAATCATATGCGATGGAATTTTATTCATGCCAAATGCAAAAAAAAATGTTAATGTTAAAAATGTTAAAAAAAGCTATGATGTTGCAGAATGACAGTTTAATGCGTTACAATGGACATATGCATATATATATATATATATATATATATATATATATATATATACAGTCGTGCCTGTGTTTTATTCATTTTAAAATTATGTTGCTATAAATCCAGTTTTATAGCAAATTACCATAACGTCACAACAGAGTGTCTATAATGTGGAGAAATATTTATATTTTAAGATGTAGTAGGGACGTATGTGAGGGTTGTGCAGGACATTTACATTTACATTTGTGGCATTTGGCAGACGCTCTTATCCAGAGCGACTTACAACTGAGCAATTGAGGGTTAAGGGCCTTGCTCAAGGGCCCACTAGTGGTAGCTTGGTGGTAGTGGTGGTGGGGTTTGAACCTGAGATCTTCCAGTCCAGAGGGCAACACCTTAACCACTGGGCTACACCACCTCCCTGGACATATATAAGCACGGTGTGCAGTTCGAACGACATACTGGTTCAAGGTGGAGGTGGGATTGCATCATGGATCATCTCTGAGCCCTTTCCTGTTTGCAGTGGTGACCAGAGTCTCTGTGATCTTTGCCACCGTGCCATCTCCACTGTGTTTGCAGATGATATTATGAATTGTGGCGAGAGTAGGGAGTGAGAGTTGAGAAGAGTCTGGAGAGGTGGAGGTACGTGCTGGAGAGATGGGAACTGAAAGTCAGTAGGAGTAAGAATAAGTATGTGTATGAATGCAGTGGAGTGGTGAGGTTGCAGGGAGAAGAGGTGGTGAAGGTGGATGAGTATAAGTACTTAGGGTCGACAGTTCAAAGTAATGGAGAGTGTGTTAGAGAAGAGTGCAGGGTAAAGAAGAGTGGGTAAAGAAGAGTTGCAGGGGTGAGTTGTGATAGAAGGGTATCTAAAAGATTAAAAGGGAAAGTATATAGGTCTGTGGTGAGACCTGCGACATTGGGTTTATAGACAGTGGCGTTCTCTAAAAGACAGGAGGCGGAGCTGGAGGTTGAAGATGTTGAGATTATCATTGGGAGTGACGAGGATGGACAGGATTAGAAACGGGACTGCACATGTAGGATGTTTTAAAGGCTAGATTGAGATGGTTTGGACATATGCAGAGGAGGGACATGGGGTACATAGAGAGAAGAATGCTGAGGATGGAGATGCTATGATGAAAAGTGGAAGGCCAAGGAGGAGGTTCATGAATGGGGTGAGGGAAGACTAGATAGTGTGGAGGAAGGGTATCCACTGTTGCAACCTCTAATGGGAGCAGCCAAAAGAGGAACAGGCAAAACAAATCTGATTTGGTCTGGTTTCTGGTTATATATATATTATATATATATATATATATATATATATATATATATATATATATATATATATATATATATATATATATATGCATAAGCATTTTTTCCAGCATGTCATTTCACAAACCAATTAAACTTTTACCACCGATTCAGCAAAAATCATATGTGAAGGTTAAAAGAAAGGCCTTTTTCACACTTCTCTTCCAGTATTAATATACAACCAAACCCACCACCTGTCACTATTCGTTTTTGCATCGTTTATTCACCCACTGTTCTTTCTCATTCCTGCCTTTTTCATTTTGGGGTCAGTGATTTTTAAACTTACTGTATGTTCTGTAATATTTGTTGAAGGCCTCTTCATATTCTTCATATTCTTTTTTTTTACATATATTGGCATAGAAGACAGAACACACTATTTGTGATGCTCCAGGCTCTATAAAAGAAGCAATTTAACAACCTATAACATCCAACCAATCAAACAACAATGTGTCGCTGTTTACCATTATGTTCTTTTACTTATGAAATTGACATTGGGTTAGACAGTGCATATATTTTTGTGTAAAAATCAATTCATGGCGGCAGTTTGTTTAGAATTTCCGCTTCGGGGTGGCTAGGAGACGTTTTGCCAAATTTGCTTGCATTCTCTATCCTTAGCCCGTGATATATTTATGGTCATGTATTGTGGCTAAATCAATCATTAGCTATCCTTCAGAGGTTAAACTCTGGTACATGAGATTAAGTGGAAATAATTTAACAAAACTACAAACAAAAAAATTATCTCCGGTTTGGGGGGAAAACGTATTTTATATACATTAAATGTTATATAATGCAAAATTAATCTGTGACCAAGAATACTCTACTTAAATCTCTATATATATTCTGTTATATATGTATAATCTGTATTATCTAAACTATATATTATAACCTACATTTTCCACAGTATAATAATATAGTCCTTGAATAAAGAATCCACATTAATACATAATTAATGAATTATTTGGTAGATGCCTTTATAACATATTGTAGACTATATAGTAGATTCTGTTGTGACATATAGACGTATACTTACTTTATATATATATATATATATATATATATATATATATATATATATATATATATATATATTATATATATATATTATTATTTTTTTCCTATTATTATATGACTGACAAGCAATTGTGCTGCAAGACAATTTCCACAAGGCGAGAAGAAAAAATAATATATGTACAGAGAAACACAGAGACAGTCAGTGCTAAAACAGTGCAAACAGTGTGAAAAAAATACTAGTTATAAATCAGTCAAAACATTTTATGTCTAAGATTTACTTCCTTATATAATCTGTGACTTTCTGATCTTTGAAGATCAGTACCTTTGTATAACTGTATTTAGACTATTTAGACTGTAAAGCATTTTTTTATTCATAGTTTTAAACCATATATCCACATGATGACAGAATTTTATGAAGGATGCCTGTGGGCTCACTGTATGACACAATGACACAATCCCCTGTCTTAAATATTTACAGTGGCAAGAAAAAGTATGTGAACTTTTTGGAATTTCATAGTTTTCTTGAATACATTTGTCATAAGAAGTGATCTGATCTTCTGAAGACAAGGGTATCGACAAACATAATATGTCTACAAATAATAACACAAAATATCTTTACATACTATACTATATTCATAGTGCTTGTGGAAAAAGTATGCAGACCCTTGAGTTATTGTTCTGAAAAAAAGCTAATTGGAGTCAGGTTTTAGCACATCTGGAGTCTCGTAAAGATAATAAGTTTGGACGACAGCTACTCTGACTGATGAAAACCCCTTTTTTGCTCTGCACAAGAAGAAAATGCTTATGTCAGCCGTATGTCAGCCGTTCAGAGGATCTGCGATCAAGAATTTCGGATTTACATAAAGCTGGCACGGGTTACAAAGTTAGTTCAAAGACAATAGAAATTCTCCAGGCCACAGGAAAACTGTCTACAAATGGAGGCACTTTGGGACTGGTTCTACTCTACCAAGAAGTGGGCGCCCAGGCAAAAAGAAACAATGAATGATAGCCAACGATTTGAAGGCATTATTAGAGCTTTGCTAACATGAGCTCTGCTCATGAGTCTACAATATGTAAAGCACTGAACAAGCAGGGTTTCCACGGCAGGACACCATGAAGGAAGCCAATGCTTACTTTCTGGTAGTGGAAGATCTTCAGAAAGAAAAGAAAGAGATGGTGTGGTGTGAGAACATGTTTTCATCTGCTGTAGCATAAATGATAAGTGGAACACTTGTAACTTTGACATTGCACATCTTTAAACATAAAAAACAAACAAAAAAAACTGACGTGTTGTTTATTATAATATGAAAGTTGAGCTTCTTTTGGCACATCACTAAACTATAAGAGGAGTAAAATGTATTAAGAGCATGCTGTTTTAGGTAAATAATTAATTCCAGGGTGGGAATAAAAAGTCTGGTTTGCACCGGATTGCATCACAAGGTCTTTGATTATTATTATTATTATTATTATTATTATTATTATTTTTAAGTCTGCTAATCGGCACATCCTGCTGTTTTGTTTCTCGCTTGCTTAATTGTTTTTCATTTTCTACTGTTTCATAGAAGTGCAGTGCCCTCGCGCAGACAGTATATTTACCGCTGTGTGCATGGAGGCCCCGTTAAAAAGTCGTTGCACTGAGGTATGAGTGAGAATCTTATGGCCATGTAGAATCTTAAAATAAATTCCGCGAGACGGCCAATGAAGGCAGTTAATGACAAGAATGTCCTCGATTACTTCAAAGGTGACATCAAGGCAAAAGAAAAGAGACAGAGTTAGACATAAATCAAAGGAGATGTACTAAATACTTCTTTAATATTAACTGGCAAAGGGAAAAAATGAAAAAAAAAGAACCAGAGTTTAAATGAAGAAACATGAAACCTAAATGTGTAACTAAATATTGCAAAGTTTTTTTTTTTTTTTTTTAAAGTGGACCTTGAGAATAAAAACGGGTCCGAGACAGCCTTGCTCCACTGAGCCGCACCGGGGATATGTGATTGAAATCATTTTGTTCTTGCTCTTGATCTCTCTTTGAGTCATGTGTCCTTTAGCATGGGGCACATAGAAGACAGAAGGATTGGAGTGTAGTGGAGAAGAGGATAGGAGAGGAGAGGAGAACAAGGACAGGAAGAATCCGGATCGCAGGTATTAATACTGGGCTGATTTTTCTCGGCTCAGCTCGGAAGATAAAATTTCTGCTTGCTCGGCAGTAACGCACTGACGGCACAGTCTCATCCCAAAGAGAGTCATGGCTCAATTCTCGAAGACAAGCAAGGATGAAAAACAGAGAACCTGACTACCCCCCCTTCCCCCCACACACACACACACACTCTGCTGCAGAGGAAAAACTGTGCTATATTTAGAAGGAGAAAAGTTTTTCTTGCACATCTGAGGATTGGAGTTGGAGCGCACTGTCTGGTGTTGTGGCAGCCACCTGTGAAGATGTGTCCACTGGCTCAGGTGTGGGTGTCTTCCAGATTTATTAGCACTGTGAAATGACCAATAGACAGGACATCCTTGTGTGTGTGTGTGTGTGTGTGTGTGTGTTTGTGTGTATATATGTCCCAGAGGCTTGTAATTTAATAAGCACAGCCATTAGTCTGATTATGACTCACCTTCCTTTCTCACCTGTCTGTTCGGACGAAGCGTTTGAATGGATGAGCTTGTTTAGAGCTGTTAGTCTCCTAACCTACACACACACACACACACACACACACACACACCACACACACACACACACACACACACACACACACACACGCACACACACACACACACACACACATACAGCCATTCATTCATGTGTAACAAGCTCTTTCAGTGTTCGTGCCGTGCCTTACAGCCAACTGTATCTCAGAGAGATGCATTTTCATACATGTTTGTCTAATGGCTTTTAGCTGATCTGCTCGTCTTGTTTACCAACATCCCAACGAAAGCATTTTGTTCTCCTAAACGGCTCGGTTGTGTGATTTGCTCCACATTCTGTCAGTAAATGTCTAATCACTGTGCTTTCTCCTACAGATGGGCTCTCTGTCTGAGCCGCATGAGGGTATAGATGCTTCCCCACCCTCAGTCTAAAATGTGTGTGTGTGTGTGTGTGTGTTGAAGGGAACTGGAGTCACTCCCTCACACCTGCAGGAGAATAATTGATTTCTGCCACAGTCTGCAGGCACACACACACACACTTGAGGGACAGCAGGCAGGTCACCTGGGGAAGCAACTATGAGCTGTCACACAAACGCAAAACTTTCCTCACTCCCACACGCCCTCACAAAAATGTGTGTGTGTGTGTGTGTGTGTGTGTGTGTGTGTGCTGTGTGACAGAAATCAATTACTGTCTTGCAGGTGTGAGGGAGTGACTCTAGTACTATGTGTGTGTGTGTGTGTGTGTGTGTGTGTGTGTGTGTGTGTGTTGTGTATATATATATATATATGTGTATGTATGTGTGTGTGTGTGTGTGTGTGTGTGTGTGTGTGTGAGAGAGTGTAAATACCTTATGGTAGCATGGCAACATTATTTAATCGAACTTCAGGATGATGCATATGCAGGCCCAAAGTGGCGAGTACGAATGTAAAAAAAAACTCGTTTCGGAATGAGCGGAGACGTCATTTATATGATAATACGATTGTATGACTTCATGAATAAATGCAAACAGATTGCAGATTAAAATACAGATAAATTTCGCGGACTTTCGCTTGGCTGCAGAACCACAGAACAATTAGAGCCGGCCTGGAGATCATTTGAAGGGCACGCGGATCAGCACTCGGGTGGATGACACCAGCAGATGCGGGAGCATATGCAGCTCTGCTTCCAGTCCTCGACGTGGACACCCAGGCTCCCATTCAGATGAGCTCGGTGCTAATTAGGGGCTTCACAAACCCCTTCGCTCTACAGAAACGCTGCAGTTTCTGTCTCCCTACAAGCTGTAATGACTGTCCCCAGTTTTCGGGCCACGCCACTAATGAACACATGCTTAATTAATCAATTAATATATGCAGTCGATTAAATAACAACGAGGAAAAATTGTGGCCGAAAGCTCAAGGACTTTTAAGGCCGCGCCATGAATGTAAAACAAACCCCCAAGCCAAACTAACAAGGGGCCGGAGTATTATCTCTGGCTGTAAGTGCGTGTTCTGTGTGCACTTGTATTAAATATCTGCTCTGTTAATGCATCGATATGATTCTTCTCTCTCTTATCTGATCAACCTTCAAAAACATCTGTCTCCGTCTCCGTGGTGTAGCTATCAGAGCGGGACCTCGGCCAGCCGCGTGATGGCTGATGGATGGATTTGTTGTCAGCGAGATTTGAGGGCAATCAAAGAGGCTCTCAGTAACGACTGCCAGGGGAAAGCGGCGCAATGAACTCGGCGCTTCATATTCGCACCCGCTCGCAGCCTGCAACCCAACAATGAAACTGCGCCAGGCGTTCGTGTCTGATACGCTGCATGTCAATCATTCCTCCGTCAGTGTCGGAGAGTCACAAAACCTTAGGTGGACGCGCAAGCCAAGAAATGTCATCTGTTTTATGTGAGCTATCCCTCGTTCCATTCTGAGCTCGAACAGACATCGGGGCAGGTGCAAAGGATACAGGAACACCCAACGGACAAACAATAAAGAAAGAATTTGGGAATATTTATAAGACAGATATTTATGCAGTCATTTGCAAAAAAGAAATGATATAAATATGAAATATAATTAGATTTATTATATATATCATTTATGCTATATAATTAACTATTAAATATAAATAGTTTTCAGTCAGTAATTGTCAGTTATCTGCTCCAGATACACCATACCATATCATATAAAGGAATCTTTTTTAAAAAAATAAGCAGATTTTAATTTCTTTTCTCAGTACAGAGACTACATAGGAGATAGTGTATGATATGATTTATACAATATACAATATTGGATACGAAGAAGCAAATTATAAAGAAGTTATTTATAAGTTCCTTGCTCTGCCAGTATTGAAACTCTGTAATGAAGCGTTTGTTATGTGCATTCTGACTTTGATTCTACTGTTGGTTACAACTTATTGACTCGTTATGAACTTCTATGGCATTGCAAAGAAGTTATAAGGATTATAGTTTATTCTCTTAGTTTGGTTTTATACATTTTCTGTCAGAACGAAAAACCTTATTAGCTAGGAATAAACGCTGCTAGTAGCTTGTATAGGGCAATATACATACTTTATCATTTCCCACTTCTCTGTGCAAATGTGCAGCTTATGAGTATGAAATAAATATAAACCGGCTCCTTGTTTTACAATTAAAATGTGTTATAATGTATTATGTATTCAAATGTATTATATGTATAATAATAAACCAATTCTGTAAATGCAATAAGAAAAAAAGGAAATTCTTTGAAGAAATTCATATATAAACTGTTTTATAGTTCAAAAAGCAAACAGACATCTTGAATAATTATAGCTAATTTGCAAACATTTTAGATATAATATTTGAAATGTAGGAAATGTTAAGCTTTAACTCAAAGTAAAAATAGTCGTTCAGATTCCTGGTCAGGGATACAACCAATTATACCTGATCACTGTAGATCTCTAGGGACCCAAAAGTATTCCACTATAACAATTCTCCGGGAAATATTAAAAGAGAACCATATGAACCATGTTGGGATGGACAGGAAGGGAGATCAGATATAAAGCCGTTTCACCAAAATCAATATAATAACATGCTCTTGTGGATGAATGAACATAAATCCCCACAGCCACACTTCAAATGCGAGTAGAAAGATGCTTTCTTACAGTATAAAAATAAAGTTATTGTAATCAGAAAGTAGAGACTAAATCTGGACTACATCATTAAAAAAGCACATACAGTATGGCTGTTGTCTTTATAATTGGATATTTCAACTACACATTGCTCTTCTGTATACCAAACCTAATTCCTACTGACACTGCAGCCGCACAGGAGTGGTCTCCCAATGTGGTCTCTCTTCTAAACCCTCCATCTAAAGGTTTATCAAGGTGTACAATCTGAGACTTTTCTGCTTTCCCTGGTTGTAAATAGTAATAATTTAAAATACTGTAGTAGTTTTTTTACAGCTCACTCAAACCAGTCTCAAATCACTCGTTATTCTCCAATGATCTTGCACTCACAGAAGTTCTGCTCACGGGAGATATTTTTCCCCAATATAAATTCTAGATATTGTGTGTAAAAAAAAGATCTAACAATATCAATCGTTTATGCATCCTGTCAAGCACCAACAGCCATTCCAATGGCCACATAACTAAGACATTTTACCTTCAGTCCAGTGGATAGATGCTATTGAAAGGACATGCAATGGTGCTGATGCTAGATTCTTTTTACACAAGAAATGCTCTGTGGTTTTGCCTTTCCAGGTAAGTATTCTAAGTGTTGAAGACAAAGCAAAAAATGAGAGAAAAGCACAACCCATTTTTTCGGCTGCGTGTTCCTCCCTGCCCTCTCTATTTTATGGGAGGCTGGGCAAACACATAGCCTGCGTGTAGCTTGCCTGGGAGTGGAGTATGCTAAGTCGGCTTTAGAGGGCGCAGACTGCTCTCATTTTGTTAGTTTCAATTTCAGTGTGTGTGAAATTCTCAAGTGAGTCCATGCAAACTAAAGCAATGAATATTTAAAAAAAAATCAAATATGAAAGTAATTGGAAAGAAAAAGAAAAAAAATGTCTCTCTCTCTCTCTCTCTCTCTCTCTCTCTCTCTATATATATATATATATATATATATATATATATATATAGTGCTCTTTGAGGAGCGAAGTGGAATTTGAGGTTATGGGGTTCACGAATGGACCTGACAGAGAGTTTGAAGATGGGCTTGCCCCTTTCTCCTTCCTCACCTGGCGAGTCTCGTGCTCTCTTGCAGAGTTTGGAATCATGCCTTTTGGCAGTTTCTTCTCTCTGCAAAGAGCAGAGCTCCACTTCTCTTCATCCAAAGAAGGGGGGGTGGAAGACAGCGACCCCGTGGAGATAACACCTCAATCAGTGCTATTTGACAAGCTTTTGGACGTAGTAACATGGGCTGTTGCCAATCTTGACATAGCTTGGCCGGCGCCTCCACTACCTCTTTGCCCACGTCCGCCATTTTTCCCAAACCTGCACACTGAGCTACATCCACACTCGACTCTCCTCTTCAATACCAATGTGTTACTCTATTCAAGTATCATGGAGTTTGAAGGATCAAGACTCCAGATTGAAGAGACACTGACTGAATATCTCAGGTTCAGCGTCATCCCTCAAGTCCCTGGTGCTGCTCACCAAACCTCTTGGAACTACTGTGGCCTACACGCCACATGGCTGCCTGCACACTATTGTGGTGTTGCAAGATTATCAGGCTAACCTGCTGTGTGAGGTGGATGAGAGAGTGTCCTTGAGTAGACATAAGGTCTATCATTTACATTGTCCAATTTATCTAGCTCTCAGAACCATCAAAAGGACTGCTAGGGCCATTGGCTGGATTATGTCTGCCATAGTAACCAAGAGTCATTTATGGCTTTCCTTGTCCAATATGTCGTACAGGGATAAAGCTACGATGCTGGATGCGCGCATGATATAGATGTTGCTCTGGTGTCTCAGAGAATCCAGTGCATCCGCATCCTCTATCGAAGATTAGTGGATATTAGCTTGATCAGAGCAACTAGCAGTCGGGCATCAAGATGTTGTTCTCGCTCACATGAAGGAATTGGCGTTATGGCTGAATCAAGAAAGATATTTTGAAACTATGTATTGAAACTAGCTTTGTACCATCAAATACAGGTGGAAAACCCTACTTGCTTTATATATTTGGAAAGAACAGCATTCCTGTCTCAGGGGGGCAGTCATAAATGGCCACCCTGCCTGATGTCTCTGTGAAGGTCCCAATCTTGTAGAGCACTTCAATTGCCTGGAGATGCCATGCTTTGTGTCTTGAAGCATTTTCTCTCAGACCTGAGAGGTCCCCATGTTCTGGTCTGGATGAACAAAACATGTGGTCTTGTATATCAACCACCAGGGGGGTCGCAGATCTCGTCTGCTGTACAAGATGGTGCAACAGATTCTCTTGTGGGCTCAAGGGAAGCTGCTCTCCTTGAAAGCTGTTCATATTCCAGGGCATCCAAAGATGCACTTTCAAGGCAAGGGCTGAGGTCTGGGGAATGTAGACTCCAACCAGAAGTCGTGGGGCAGATAAGGGAAAGATTCTACAGAGCCCAAGTGGACTTGTTTGTGACTCAAGAGATGTTATACTGTCCCCTGTGGGTTTCCCTCTCTCTGGCCCCTAGAGGGACTGGATAAAATGGTACACACACGGCTGAGTCTATACCTGCACGACATTCCCCCTCATGAGTTCTGGAGAAAGTTTTCAAGGAGGGATTCCATCTCTGCCAGGTGGCACTGTCTTGGCCATGCAAGTCATGGTTGACAGATCTGGCAACCCTTGAACATACTCCTTGGGATTCCTCCCAGGAATACTTCACCCCTAGCGAGAGTTGTAGAGGCTCTGGCTATGGCCCCTAAGAAGATATGGCTCCTAGCTTCAGGTCTCTCCACTAAGGTGGTTGAGATCACTCTCCAAGCCAGAGATCCCTCTACAAAAAGAATGTATGGTGTCTTTTTATAACTTGGTGAAAATCGCCATTTAGACCCATTTAACTGCCTGATTGAGTTCCTTCAGGAATGATTTGTCAACGGGCTGTCTTCTTACACCTTAAAGTTTTATGTGTCCGTTATCATGGTCTATCACCTATCACGTTTAAGTTTGATGAGCGGTCACTGGGTAGAAACCCACAGATGGCACATTTCCTCTGACCAAAGGCTCAGGCCTCGGGTGAAACCCAGAGTACCTTCACGTTATTTGGCCATTGTTTTAGAGGCCCTTACTGTGCCCCCTTCAAGCCTTTAGCTGGGGTGCCCTTGAGATTTATCATGGTCAAAACCTTCTGGTTATCCCCTTCCTCAAGAGAGTTGTGGATCTTCTGGCCCTCTCCATGGCCCTCCTCTCCTTCAGTTCTCTCCAGGTAAGGCTTGTGCATTCCTTTACTTGAAACTCGGGTATGTTCGTAAGGTGCCCTCTGTTATCCCATGACCCATGTTCCAGGCATTAACCAAAGGAGTCCAGTTCAAATGCTCAACGCTGGTCAGTTTGGCATGATTGGCCACTTTTGAAGCAGGTTACATATATAAGCTTGGTTCCTCGAAGGAACTAGACGCTGCATCTCATACAACACTATCTGCATCCCTACCACACTTCATTCACCATATAGTAGCTAGCGTCAATGCCATTGCCATTGCATTGAAGCTTATTATCTGTTTCTGGTCTGCATTCTTCCATTGCACTGATTACACACACAATTCAGAGAGTTGTGACGGAGCGCCTCATTCCCTCGTCCAGGGTTGCATACAGTATCTAACCTGGAAATTATTAAAATGTGTTGTTTGTTTGTTTGGTTTTGTTTCTTTGGTATATTTACCCCACCGTTAAACTTACCTCCACTTGAATACAGTCCCCACCTACGATTTTACCTGTATCAGCATGGTTTTATGCATTGTCCCACTGTACTACGAGAAATTTAAGTACATAAAAAGAAGGAACATATTTCAGTTTTAACATTCAGATTAGAGTAAAAAGGCAGAAATTAATGAAAAAAAAAAAACCCACCAACACTGTAAACTGATTTTAGCTGTTACTGGTGTGTGTCTGTGTGTGTGTGTGTGTGTGTGTGTGTGTGTATTTTAAAGGAGAATATTTATGTGATCTTTTCAAGTGTGAATGTGCTTGAGCTTTTTGAGGCCCCTTTCATGCCTCTGTCAATGTTTGTGCTGCCTACACACTGCCATCTCAATGCCTGCCATTCATTTCAGCATCTCAAATTCATGCTCGTACAGCAAGAGTGGGTCTATGCCAAATACACATAATTGCAATTTGACATCCTGTAATGCAAATTAGTCTGTTAATAAATTTGAGCCAAGATGTGAAAATGCTTGTTCTCTACACAGATATAATTTTGGTAATTCCCTGTTGGTGCTGCTCATTTCTGATGCACCCAAATGAAGAGTTAGATTTTTTTTTTGAAAAGTCAGACATTAAGTGTGTTCTGTTCTTAGTAACTGTGTACATTGCGCATCAATGCAGTGGACCTTATCTTGTGCTTATGGACTACTCAACAGCCAGACCATATAAGATGCTAACAAGAAAAGAAAAGCAATTAGAAAGTCGTTATGTTTCTGCTTCATCTGTTCATTCTACAACGTGACAGAACAAAGCGACTATAGTCTTATTGTGCCTAAAACTGCTACCTAGTCACTACACAACTGGGGCAAAAAGAAAGGAAAGAGGAGAGGAGAAAAGGAAAACGACTGCTCCAGACAGAGGAGATGAATATGCTGTGAAGATGCGCAGACGAGATCAGACACTGTGACATGTCAACATCAGACATCGGCGTCTCTCCTTCAGCAGGCAAGGAATCAAGACAAATCATCCCTCTTCTCTATTTTCTCGGTCTCTCCCTCTCTATCACTCAAACACAAACACACACACACACACACACACACACACACACACACACACACACACACACGTGCGCAGCAGTGTGTCAGAGGCAGAATGAATTTTCCATTAAAGTCATGCTGAGCTAACACTGCCAGCATGGATTGAGGGAATACACACACACACACACACACACACACACACACACACACACAAAAGAATCTTGAATAAACCTACACTGAAAGCATCACCTTACTATCCACAGTCTGCTCTTAAAACAGAACCTTGCCAGTCTCTTAGCGTCCCTTTTTTTCAACTGCACACCTGCAAGAAGCACTGAATTGAGAAGAGAAGGCCATGCTAACAACCAGCAATAACAAACTCCGGGATTTGCCTGTAGGTGAGCAACCCAGAAAGGTCAAGGGTCATACAGTCTCAGGTGCTGTGCAAACTCTGCTTTATTATCCAGCAACAGCACATGAAACTTATTATCAGATGGATTTTCCTATAAAGACAAGCAAGCATCAAGTAGAAATGAAACCAAATAGATATTAGGTATATCAATAAATCCTATGCCGAATGCATTTGTGAGCATGTAGCACATATAAAGAGTGTGAGCTGCTTTTAGATTTCGAGTGCTATTTGCAAAAACAAGACTTAGCAGGTTACAGTTACTGAATGTTATGTAACTGGCTGAACTGATTGAATCACTGGTCCGACAAAGAATTAAATGACTAAATACAGTATTATATTATTGGCTAGCTGTTACCCTTTTATTTCTTTATACGTTTATGTCGGTGGATGAATTGCAATCATTTATTTATTTATTTTTTACAGAATGAAGATTTAATGTTGTTCCCTTCTGCATTGATAAACTTCAAACAGCTGATTACTAGCTGAAAAGATAGACATCACACTCTTTTAATTCATTCATTCATTCATCTTCTACCGCTTTATCCAATCTTCCCTCGGGTCACGGGGAGCCTGTGCCTATCTCAGGCGTCTATGAGCATTAAGGCAGGATACACCCTGGATGGAATGCCAACCCATTGTAAGGCACACAGACACACACACACACACACTCACATTCACACACTAGAGACAATTTTTCAAGGTGCCAATCAACCTACCGTGCATGTTTTTGGACCGGGAAGAAACCAGAGAACCTGGAGAAAAACCCCTGAGACACGGGGAGAACATGCAAACTCTACACACTCATGGCCGAGACGGGAATCGAATCCTGGCGGTGTGAAGCGAACGTGCTAACTATTAAGCCAACGTGCCCCTTCACCCTTTCATTTTGACAACAAAAAGTCTAAATGATACACAGGATCAATGTTGGCCTGTAAGAACATAAATAGTGCCTTATATCAAATATATTTGTTTGGAAATCTGGATATTTAACTATCATTTTTCTTTATTTTTTGTATTGTTTTGCATTGATTTTATTACAAACCCTGTAAACCATATCTTCATGGAACTTCATTAGTCATTTTAAAGCAGGTTTGCATCTCCTAGAGGAAAATTTTATGCTACACCATCCAAAGACATATTATGTCTGGAAGAACCACATATGTTGTAAAATCAAGTGTTCCAATACTTTTGTCCATAAGGTGTATTGGTATTATATTGATGATTACTTAATGGAACCATTTTCTGCATGTTTAGATGCGGGAATCTGTATCTACCCAACCAACACGCAAAATAAACATCCATCCTTGTAGAAATAATTTTGAGTTTTTTCTTTCCATAATTGTCTAAAAGTCAGGAAAATAATTAATAATGAATTGTATGTGCTCAAAGAGGTACACTTGTTTTTACACAGTACATCATTTGGTTAATAGTTTGTTTCCTCTAAGGATTTAATCAATCTCTCTCTCTCTCTCTCTCACTCTCTTTGTCTCGCTTCGCTCTTGCTGACCCTGTCTGTCTCACACTGTTTTATGCTACACCACACGACTGTTTGTTCAACTTTGACAGACAAGAAGTGACATGCAAAGACACAAATACACTTTACATGTACAGCAGTGCCAAACAATATCAATAACAACTCGTGGGGAAAATGGTTAAATATTTACCATCTCTCTCTCTCTCTCTCTCTCTCTCTCTCTCTCTCTGTGTCAGTAAATTTACTGTTGCACTGTTTGCATGTTTACTTCAATATAATAGGCAAGAGAAAACACTTGAACCTGACACCAATTTGCATTCGATTGGTAATGTTTGTACACTCAGGCCTGGTTATGGGAGCCTTTTTGATATACTTCCAATTACCGATCTCCTATAAATGACTTCCATTCCATTGTTAGTCTTTTTATTATTTTCTTATATAAGGCCTTTACCCCTGGATCATTACTAATTAGTAACCTGCACTGTGAGTGTTGTATTAAAATAGCCTTAAAATGACATCAGCAAAGCTATCAAAAAAAACAAAAAAACAAGCCTAATAGTCAGATTCTCTTGAGCCCTGTTGACCTTTGCAGAGCCACTGAGCTCAGAGAAAATCAAACTTCATTATTGCCTGCCTTTAGTATATTACACCTACCAGCACTGTGAACTGGCGTGGAGAAAGGATTAAGGATAAAGAATGGAGATGATTAAATCTTTGTGGTTTGTGTGTGTGTGTGTGTGTGTGTGTGTGTGTGTGCACATTCTGTTCTCATATGGTAATTCTCTTTGACTTTCATTCATTCTTCAATTCATCCATTCATCCTAGTTAGGGCAGAGGAGGAACCTATTCTAGAAACAATGTGTGTGTAAGGCAGGAATACACACAATGCATGAGATGCCAGTGCATTGCGTGGTAACGCACACACAAACACTTTCAGACACACACCTAAGGTCAATTTAGCACAGACAATCCTTGTATGGAGTCAAGGGGAAAGTATGTAACACTCATACTGTATAAATACATACATGCATAAACACTTAATGTATAAACAGTTTTTTTTCCCTGACGAGAACAGGATCTATAAAGTGATGTATTCGTTAAAAAAAAAAATCCTGTCCTTCAATACAAAATAACGTCTAGACGCTATTTTTAAAAATAGAGCAGGGAGAAAAGAGTTTGATAAGGATTTAATTGAATCACTGTGTGCTCTCGGCTTTGAAAAAAAAAAAGAAAAAAAAAAAGGAAACCCGATGCCTCATGGCCCTCACCAGATCCATCTTGTCCATGTGTCTGTCTGTCTGCAGCCAAGCAGTCCGTAGGCAGGATTAGCTGCTTTTATTTGAATTAATAATGAGATATTGCACGTGACACACGGGCGTCACACGCTTCTGCTTCTTAAGATTAACTACTATGTCAATTTTCTGCTATTGCCTTGTGCACCTAGCAGAACATTAATTCAGCTTATCAAAGACATGTGCACATAGACACACACCCACACATTCTCAATACGAGGCACAGCAGATGCCTTTTTTTTTCAAATTTACCTTGGACCATAGTCTATAACAACTGTTTCAATTGTGTTAGGTTGAAGTTTGTACAAGCTGCCTTGAGACGGATAAATAAAGGAGCAGGTTTGCGCATGCAAATCTGAACAAATGCTGATGAAAAACCAATTGCACTTAAAAAAAATATTCAGTAGTCTTAAAGTTATGATGCTTTTACATTTGGCAGTCCATTTTTTTCTCAAGTATACATTGCAACACTACTGCTGCTCTACCTCTGTACCTTAATCCTAATGCAACATCCAGCTCCAAAAAACAAAAAAAAACAAAAAAATCAAAGTGAAAAAAGAAATGAAATCCAAAACAAGACACACTCCCTGGTCAATAATTTAGGACCTCACTGCAGTTTTCAAAAGCTTGCCATCAAAAACAGGGCCGTATGAAATCTGTATGAGCCGGAGCCAGAATGCACGTCGAGCGCGAGACAAGGTGAGCCGGAATGTCGAGGTGAAGGAGGAAGAACAGATTGTTAAAGATACATGGAAGGGATAAAAATGTATTTGGCAGAGGTTGAAGAGAGATTGTTAGATCAATTGTGTGGAGATGTCCTTTCCTTTAGCGTTCGTCTCTCTATCTCTTTGATTTTATCTGACAAATTGATTTTACCAGGGGCCGAAGGCCATAAGACAATATATAGTAATTACTACACACTACAGGTAGCACCAGCATTTCTGATCAGAGCGGCTGTAGAATTTCACACTTAGAGAGACAAAGAAGGAAAAAGTAAAGGGTGAAGGGTTAAGGTTGAATTATAATCGGTTTTTAATTACATATGCAATTTAATGCGCAAATACTGCGCGTACATGTTTGGAGCACTGGTTATGCAGTCCATCGGAGGCGTTACATAGCGACATATTGCAAGTTCATTCAGTGATCTGTGGTGCTGCATGTGGAATAAGCACATTTCATATTTATGCACTGGTCTAGAGTATTCATTTATACAAACACCTCCCAGTTATCTTTGTGTTTTGGTTCGTTTCCAAATCCTTTGGATTATTACATGCTTAAATATGAGGTCATACGGTCATGACCGCAACAACAATTTCCTTCAAACTTGTGAAGCATGTTTGTTTTGGTCATGTTGTGCTCTCTAATGAAGGCTTTAATCTTCCCGGGACACATAAATGATGCAGGTGACTTTCACCAGTTATATGGATGAATATGTATCAAAGATTAACACTTTCCTTTCAGACCTCATGCGCTTTCTCTGCTATACCCATAATATACTAATAAAAGCAAAAGCACAATAAAAAAAAAGATGAAAAAAAACCCCAGAGCATAAATTGAACTTGATTCATTGAAGTAATTTGGTCAAAAAGAGACCTAGATTCAAATCTTCAGACTGAAATCACTGGTAGCAATCACAGTGAGAGGTATTTGGGCCACAGAGAGAGAGAGAGAGAGAGAGAGAGAGAGAGAGAGAGAGAAAACTACTTGAGGCATGGATAAGTATAGGAGACCTTTATACTAAAAATGTCATCCACCAACACAAGCCAGTGACGCAGTTACTAGCATTACGCAGGCATGCTTTAAGACCTTGGATGGAAAATGGAAAACGTCCGGGAACTGTGTGAAATGTTTCCCTTTTAATAGCCAGTGGGTAAAGGGAAACGTTTTCTATATAAAAACTATAATTATCCCAAAAATATAAACATTCCTGTTTATGTGACTGGGATGGTAAGCATGGCTAATTAACTCCATATATCTTTTTCCGCCGGTCTCCAGGACAAATCAGTCCGGTCATATTTGTTCAGGTGGAAATGTACTGCAGTAGGTATTTTATTTGTTTCCTATTTGGATACATGAATATTTGATTTCTAGATGTGAACATTTTATTTTTGGTGAATCACTTTATAAAAAACAAAAAAAAAACAAACAAAAAAAAAACAATTTCCTTGTTGTCTAATTTTAAAATGAAAAATGAAAGAATTTGATGAACACATGTCATATCGATAGTCTATATTTACTAGCAGGGCTGATCTGAGTGTGTGTGTGTGCGTGTGTGTGTGCAGGTGTGGCTTCTTCATGCACACATGCACACTGCAGGTTGTTAATAGAATGCATATAAATATATAGTAATATAAATATTGAATTTTTGTTGAATCACCTTATAAAAAATGTAATATCCTATTTCAAAGAAAAACTTTTAATTTGAATTTCACTGCTACCTTCATTTTTAAGCATTAATTAGGCAAATTTATTTACGTGAAGAAAATGGCGATTCACTTTTATAAATGAAAGGAAAAGCAAAACTAAAAACACTGTTAATCAGAAATTTGCACACAGCTTTTAACTGCAATTTCACAACGGACCGTTCATAGAAGGAACATCAGATACTTTTTTACATGCCAATTCCAGACTTTTTAATCACTGTTTTTTAATGTTGCTTAAGGAACAATAAAGGTTGTTTAAAAGACATCCCAAAAAATAATAAATCCAAAGCTGGCTTACTTTACCACTGCAGTCACGTTTCTTTTTTTATTTACATAACAAGCACTGTGATTCTTAACACCGTATTCTTAGTAATAGGTCGGTGTTTTGCCGCAGTAAAACCAGTAACCAGATAATATATTATAATCTTCAAAAATTTAAACCACATTAAGATGGATCCACAAATAAGAACTGATTCTTATGTTTTTATGATGTTAAAAATATGATACAATGCACTATAATACAATACAAAACAATAAAATGTTACTTCCTATATATTGGTTGTTTTTATTAAGGGTATATATCATTTAGTCAACCAGGATAGAAACTATCATTAATTGTTGATATTTTTATTGTTGGAATAATTATTGATTTTTTTAGTTTACAGAAAGGTAGTCTATATTAATAATACAATATCCCTGTAATTTGAACTAAATACTTTAAATAGCCCTTCTTTCAGTTAGCTTCAATTTAGGAATTAATGGCAGGAATTTTGGACATTCCGAACAAAGATGGTCACATATTGATCCTTCTCACTCACTCAACTTTCAGTAACTGCTTTATCCTGGTCAGGGTTGGAGTGGATCTGAAGCCTACCCTGGGAATACAGGGAGTGAGACAAGAATACACCATGGATGAGATGCCAGTCAGTTGCAAAGCACCATGCGCACACATTCACACACTCGTTCACACAGGGGGCAATTGATCGTAAGCCAATTCAACCTACTGGAATGGCAGAAAGAAAGAGAAGGACCAAGA
Source organism: Kryptopterus vitreolus (assembly GCA_030449085.1). NCBI lineage: Eukaryota > Metazoa > Chordata > Actinopteri > Siluriformes > Siluridae > Kryptopterus > Kryptopterus vitreolus. The sequence continues at coordinate 7,189,188 of JACRUU010000020.1, forward strand.
GGAAACCCTCATGGACACCGAACGAATGTGTGAAACTCCACAGAGACAATCACTCACTACTCAAATCGAACCCAGAACCCTTGAGCTCCAAGGAGACAATGATACCCGTTCTGTTCTGACATGTTGTTCAGAAGCCATTAAACTGGATGATATTGATGTTTTAGAAATAGCATTATTTGTCACCTATTGAAATATTCCAAATGATATTGTATTATAGGGATGTCTGTGTGTGTTCCCTTTATTCCCTGTTTAGCTAAACTATTACATATAATTAGGCATGTTATTCTGTACATGCAATTGATAAGGCATGAAAAAAAAGTAGGTATGACATAGATATACACAATTGTATTTGAAAAATATTTATTTACTTTCAAACAATGATATCAATATTTTCTCATCTAGTACACACATGCACAGATGAGATAATGGATAGCATAAGGAACAATAATATAACAAAAATGATAAAAGGTAACATACAAGAGCCGAAATACATTAGAGGATGCCTGACTATAACATTCCAACTTGCCTTTAGATCTCATTACACATTTCATTCCATTTGGAGTGTAATTACAGAGCTTTGTTTTCCTTCATCCACTGTGTTATTCGTAAAGTCACGTACTGATGTAGGGTGAGGAGACTGTGGTGTCATCAGTGCTCTACTTCATCCCGAAGGTGTTCAGTAGGGTTGAGGTCAGAGCTCTACAGCAGGCCTCTCCATCATCTTCCACTCCAAAACATGTCACACTGTCAGGCATTGACATTTAATTCTGTCTTATTTAAAGGCATCTTATAAAGCTCGATTTCCGTAATACTAGTTTGTGGAAGAATGGCTGAAAAAGTCGGCCATATATGTCACAATATTTTTTTTTCCATACATCACGTGGATCCACCTGAGGAAAACGTACACAGCCCACACACACAGTAAAAGATTTATGGTACATTCCAAATTCCGCGGCAAATAATTTAAGGGTTTTCCTTCCTCACACAGCACTTGTACACAGACACTTGCTCGGCACAGGGTGGTTGTCATGGATGATATGAATTAAGCAGCCATTAAACTGCTAAATGTGGCAGATAATGCAATGTCAGTGCTTTCCTGTTCAAACTTTTCTCTTTTTAGGACAGTAATGCATAGAGAAAAAAAACAAACAACAACAACAACAAAAAAGCAATCATATCTGTAAGACACATATGCACAGCCCCAAATGTGACAACATTGAGCATCCAGCAGATAAATGACTGAACTACTTTGCACCATTGCTACTCAGGAGTTGGGAGCAGCTGAATTTACATGCCAAAAAATGTAACCTGAAATGGATGCGGATAATTAGATGAATAATGTCACATACTAAGCTAAGAATCCATGACGGGACCAATTAAGCGTTTGCACACTCAGCTATTTCTCCTTAGTGTGCCCTTTTGCCGTGCATCAATTTTATAGCGAAACATGGAAATTTGGTTCGAAAGACAGCAGACAACAAACCTACACAAATCAATAAACCAAGTGGGCATGTATTAGTTTGGCTAGACAATGTCGATCTACACTAGCCTTAAATAACAGCAGTGAGAGGCTGTAAATACCTTGGAAAAGTCCGATGCCAGACACATTCTCTTTCTTTATTTCTTTATCTATCTTATTGGTTGCGTGATCAGTGGCAGCTTCATTAGCTTGGTGATCGGCAGCCTATGCAGTCACACTGCAGCCTGGAATCTGCCCTGCTGCTGTCTGTTATTCGACAGGTAATCGATGTGATTACTGTGTTTAGGGGAGAAAATGAGAGCACTTGGAAAGAAGGCAGATAGCGAGAGAGGGATGCAAACACCGCTGGGTTATGTGTTTAAACAGATGGCGACCTATTTAAAGGGTTTTAAACCGCTGTATAATTTTAATTTGCCTTAATTTATAAAGATTTATGGAAGGCAAAAAAAAGGTCTATTATGATAAGACCACCACTATTTCAGCCACTACTGTTCTAATGAGTGCCACCATGATGTCTTACTAATACTAATACTACTTCTCCTCCTCCTACTACCACTAATACCACAAAAACAACAACAACTTCTAGTAGTAGTAGTATTCCTAATATGACCTCCTCCTCCCCCTTCTGCTACCACTTATACTACAACAACTACTACTACTACTATTAATACTACTTCTCCCCCTCCTACTACTACTACTACCACTAATACCCCAACAACAACAACTACTACTACTACTACTATTACTACTACTACTACTACTACTTACTACTATACCGCCACTACTACTACTATTACAACTACTACTACTACTACTATTACTAATACTACTTCTCCTCACCTCCTACTACTACCACTACTACCACAACTACTACTACTACTACTACTACAATACTACTACTACTAATACTACTATTACGAACTACTACTACTACTACCCTACCTCCTACTACAACTACTACTACTACCACTAATACCACTTCTCCCCCTCCTACTACTACTACTACCACTAATACCACAACAACAACTACTACTACTACTACTACTACTACTATTACTAATACTACTACTCCTCACCTCCTTCTACTACCACTAATACCACAACAACTACTACTACTACTACTACTATTACTAATACTACTTCTCCTCACCTCCTACTACTACCACTACTACCACAACTACTACTACTACTATTATTAATACTACTTCTCCCCCTCCTACTACTACTACCACTAATACCACAACAACAACTATTACTACTACTACTATTACTAATACTACTTCTCCTCACCTCCTACTACTACCACTAATACCACAACAACTACTACTACTACTACTACTATTACTAATACTACTTCTCCTCACCTCCTACTACTACTACTACTACCTACTAACCTACTACTATACTACTACAACAACTATTACTACTACTACTATTACTAATACTACTTCTCCTCACCTCCTACTACTACTACCACTAATACCACAACAACAACAACTACTACTACTACTACCTACTACTACCACTAACTACTACACTAAAACAACAACACTACTGCTACTCCCTACCTACTACTACTACCATTACTACTAATACTACTTCTCCTCCTCCTCCTACTACTACCACTAATACCACAAAAAACAACAACAACAACTACTACTACTACTAACCACTACTATACTAAACTACTCGTACTACACAAAAACAAACTACTAAACAACACAAACTACTACTACTATTACTACTACCACTATTACTAATACTACTTCTCCCCCTCCTACTACTACTACCACTAATACTACTATTACTACTATTACTACTACTGCTACTACTGATACAGCAACCACAACAATCTACTGCTTTTGCTACTTCCACTATCACTTCCATTATTATTATTATTATTATTATTATTATTATTATTATTATTATTATTATTATTATTATTATTGCTACTGCTACTTCTACTTCTACTACTACTACCACTTTTCCTACCATTATCTTAGCCCAGAGGTCAGAAGCACTATTTGTATTGTCATTTTCCTCATACCGGTACTTCAATATTTATTTTTTGGACAACTTCTTACTTTCACTCATTACATTTTTATCACAAATATCTACAGTTTCTGCATCATATATCTTTAAACTAGCCTTGTTACTTTAATTTGAACCTATTTGCTGAAACGTTGATATTTTTTTCCTTCTCACTGAACAAAGTTTTCAGACCATTCAGCTATTTCCTGGCTATCAACAGAACTAACAGCCTATACAGTATGAAGGCAACAAGACGAATGGCTTATGGGCATCTTTTCTCATGTTCTATATGATGGTTGGGCAGCCTGGAAATTGTTGTTGTGTAACAAGTCTTATGTATTTATATATTAATATGATGTGAAGTCCAGGTAGCAGTTTGACACTAAATGAGTTAGCAATAATGGCTGCAGAGCCCATATTTCTTTAACTTGAGTAGAAATGTGTAGTTCAACACAAGTATGCCCTAACCCCTAAACCTGTACTTCTAGTTAAGTGAAGGACATGTGTACTTTTGCCAGCTATGCCTCAACCACTACAATGACTACTAATACAACTACCGCATCTTACTGCCAATGATAATATTAATTGCAATGTTTAAATAAAGAAGCCAAAGGCAGAGAAGTACCATTTCTATCTAACGACTGAGTCTCCCGGTATGGGCCTATAGACCAATATACAACGATGCCTTGGAGCACTTTCCAAACTCTGACAGGGAAACATTTACTTCCCTGCTGTCACCATATGCAGTGGAAACTCAGTGGTTTAAATCCCATCATTGCCCAGCTGCCACTGTTGGGTCCTTGAGCAAGCATTTAATTCCTAAACTGGAATTTAGGAATTAAGTTGTATGCTGTCTTCATTTTCCAAAGGAATAATCTTAAAGTGTCAACCAAATGAGTAAAACATATACAATGGCATTATATGAACGCAAGACATAGGGACCTATGTAGACCCTGACTCAAATCCCTCAGCTCTTGAAGGAAAGCACTCGAACGATGTCACAAACACCGGCCATTTTGTTCCAGTGCCCTATTTTTTTTGATGATACTCAATTACACCCACGAGATTAGGACGAGAAAACATTTTGGCTCTGCAGCACCTGTCTTAATACCTGAGCAGATATCGGTCTTTCAGGAGATCCCTGCTCTGATGTTCAATCCAGGGGAGATTAGTAGCACTGGTTTCTTCTGAATTTCATTGCTGAACGGCTTGGGCAATGAAAACGTGTTGTTTGACTATCGCAATCCATCTCTAACCGTCAGCACAGAGACTTACTCTCAGAAAACATTACCCATAATTCCCCAGGCTTTCATCCCAATATTTGCCAATTCCAGTCCCACGGTGGACCGGGAACAGTGGTAACTGCACATTTTCATGCAAATTGCAGCCAGAAGACAGCTAGCTAAGACAGATCACACCCTCACATCCTATCAGCAATGATATTTTTCCTCCTTTGTCTTGATTTCATTTCACATTCATCAGTGTCCTCCATGCTTTCCCCTCTGTCTATTAGTGCATCTCTAACTGAAGCGCATACTTACATACTGGAAAGCGAGCCGCACCAGGCCTAGTCCTACGCCGACTTTAATAACCCGCAATTGGCCTTAATGGCCTAAGTGAAAAAAATGATCTAATAAAAATCCCATCATGTTTACATTTAATAAAATAGATTTTCTTTAACTTGAGGGCTGAGATGGATAAAAATGGATAGAATACTTAAGTAAGCTACAGTCCACACAGATTCGATTATCTATGCTACCATTTCCAAACAAAAAAAAGGTGATAGAAATATTTCCGAAATATACATACAGTGTCCTCCATATTGTTGCAAGAACTCCCCTTTCCAGCAACAGAGGTCACGCATACTTAAATTCTAACCTCACCTCTGACATCCAGGTCTTATCTTGGTTTTCACACTAAATAAACAACTCATGGATAGTCATTCGTTGTGAAGCCTCACTAATCATTGTGCACTGTGTGGGTTCAAAATATTGACATGTCAGACCGACACGTCAATTCTCGGATTTGGTTCTCAGATTTGTATTTTGGATTACCCTTTGCCATCCATAACCTTGGTCATTTGTTTTTCCTTTGCTTTAATGAAACCAATATTTGGATTATGACTTTAGAATTGACTGTGCTTGCAGCAATCTTTATTAAACCTTTGGCACATAAATCTCTCAGGTCAACCTTTGCTTTTTGATTCGGACAAAAGTCAGTTTACTCCTGCTTACTCAGAATTCCTATAGTCCATCGCATCCTAGTTAAGCATACGTCGGAAAGTGAGAGAGCCAATGTGCTGGCTGACATCTTAATGAATTCATTAGCAGTCCGGAGAGGGAAGGGCTGTTCTCTGGAGTAGCAGACCACTGGCAGAATGTTCTGGTGATGAGGTTATATACAGTGTATTAATGTGTGCATGTGTCTGCTTAATTACATGCTACATCAAGGCTCATTGCACTGGATACTCCTGTCATTTTTGTAGGTGGGATTTATGAAGCATGTCAAAGCCTCGGAACAGTTAATGTTACAGGGTGAAAATCTGAAGCAAATAAACAGTTGAGTTGTATAAACTTCTATTTTCTTGTAGAAAAAACAAAAAGTAAACAGTTGAGTTGTATAAACTTCTATTTTCTTGTAGAAAAAACTAAATTGATATCAGCATGGTGTCGAGGACTGTTTTATATATTTTTATTTATTATATATATATTATATATTATTATATATTATATATATATTGATGTAAAAAAACAACAACATTTACTGCATTTTGCCGACACTTAGATGTTTCAGACCGACTCACTGAAGTGCTTTAAAGATCAAGGTCGGGGTTTTAGAATACAATAAAGCTTAACTTTGTGAAAGAGGTGATAATACTTTTATTTCTTTTTCTTTCTGAGATGTAATGCTCTGTTAATTGCTTAATAAAGAGATGCCAGTTTCTAAATTGGTTTTGTGCTTGCTAAATCCAGCATTTAGATGTTTGGACAGCCAGGGAAAGTATACTCAACCAGCTGGCAGTGCTATTTTTAACAGCTATGTAGTCTATGTAGTCTAGCCTTAGACAAATAGATAATAGACACAATTTAGTTAATCGATTAGCGTTAGTTTTAGTTTACGTGTACTGAAGTACAGCAAAGATTTTATTCAGCAGATTTAATGTTCTAGATTTTCATCTACAAAATGATATAGAATTCTTATTTAAATAGGAACATTGCAACTACAGGTATATATTGGCATATATATATATATATATATATATATATATATATATATATATATATATATATATATATATATATATATATATATAATATATAGCAAAGAACAAATGTCAACTATGTCTCTATATGCCATACAAGGAGGGAGGGAGGTGGCTTAGTGCTTAAGGCTGATCAGAAGTGATCAGAAGGTCAGAGGTTCGAGCCCCTGGTATCGGCTAGCTGCCTCTATCAGGTCCTTGAGCAAGGCGCTTAACCCTCTGTGCTCTAGGGGCACTGTGTCATGTTTGGCCTCAGCTTCCAAACAAGCTGGGATATGCAAAGAAAACAGTTTCACTTCGCTGTAATGTATATGTGACAAATAAATGCTCTTCAATATATATGAAAAGAAGGGGGAAAGGGCATATATTTTTTAAACGTTGGTGTTTACTTCTAATTTAACATTTTAAAGCTGAAGTTTAATCTACAGAATCTAAGCAACCTTGAGTTACCCTAATTTAAAAACAATGTGAAAAACATTGACACATTTTTATAAGTTTTATAAGAGGTCATTGGTAATAGTTTAGTTGTAGGCATTATACTCTTTTGTATTATACATGTATTGTTTCTTTTTTTCATGATCATAATTCTTTTATTATAACTTATTTACAGAGTCCTAAGGCAACTTTCAATCTGATACAGTACTGTATGGCAGATTTATTTTCGGATTTCGTTGCGTTCAATCTTGTTTACCTCTAGGCTATACGAACATGTATGTACAGTATATTACATGTATGACCAATTATGTACATAGTACATATACACTGTTAGCTCAGGTTTAATAGCTAACTAATTACACTTGGTTGCATTAATGTTAAAAGTAAAGAATATTGGACCATGTATAAATAAGTTTCACTTGAGTTAATTACAATTATTCATTAGGTTTATAATCCACTCTGATAATAGCACTTCATAATGAGGCAGACTAAAAGTGTTGTTTTAACATTTTTGAATGCAATCAGATATTTAAAAAAATATATATTTTATTTAGTATTTGCCAACAAAATTACAATAACATGCATTGCTGAGAAATAAAAGTCATGGTGCAGGTCTAGATTGGTTCTTGAGTGATGAGTAAAATTGAGTAAAGCTTGTGGCTTAGCGGGAACATGGTTCAGAGTGGAGTGTGATAAGGGCAGTAGGTGGGGCTGGTCTGTTATTGCCTGTGTAAGCCAGCATCAATGTTTTATATCTAATGTGGGAGCTAATGGAGTTAACCTGCCAGTGGGGTGATGTGGGAGAATTTGGACAGATATAACCAAAGGGTAAAAAAAAGGCAGAAGACCCAAAAGAGTCTTTAGGGCTGGATAGCAGAAAAAGGGCATGGTTCATGTCACATTTATAAATATAAAGATATGTATTTGCTAATGTCAGTGTAAATTTTGTACCATTTAAATGAAACTAATTGATATGAACTATCTGACTGGTTTCACTCTAATTTCATCATTTCAAAGGAAACATATGCACTTTTGCACTCAGTTGTATAATGTGGTGAATTATTAAATTGTGATGAATCAGAATTGATATCATGCCATGTTGCATTACAATCTTGGTAAAAAAAAAAAAAAAACACAACCTCTTTTGTATTAGTTACTAAATATGTGAATAATATTTAAGATTCCTAATTATTTTAACCTTGTATAATTAAAATACACAAATCCAATTATTCACCATTTAACAAACCATTTGATTTACATATATTATTTTGCTATATTGTTGTTTTTCCAGGCGTGAAATCAAACAATTGTTTATAGAATGAATGAAGCAGTCAGGTGGCCCTATTTGCTCTGATACTAAAATCACAAGGAATAAACACTTGCCATCAATCAGAACCAGTAATATATTATTATTATTGATTATATAAGTATTGGAAGAATAGTCCACATATACTGTTGCAAATATGTTAGGTTAGCATGTGAGCTCGTTCGTATTATAAAAACCAAAATGCTCATAGCCTGCCCATGATTCCTGTTTAGACCATGCAGTGGACGTAGGGCAATAAAATTCCGTTTGTAATTTCATGCATGACTGTGCCGACTCGACCAGACTTCAGCTGCAGTTTTTCAGCAAGACAAGCGTGTAAACCTCAATTACAGAGACTTCCCTTTCCCGCTGAACATGAGGGGAGAAAAAGGAAAGGAATCACTATTAAATGGAAAGCAAGTGACTATAGCATTGTGTGTGTGTGGATATGGGTAAGCGAGCGAAGGTTATTCCATAATGGGAGCTACATTATAGTAGTCTCTCTAGCCTATTGTGAAATGATATTTATGTGGAAATGCAGACTATTGCTCTCCTTTTATTATTTATTAACCTGCAAAAACGTGCTAAAACGTAGCAATCACACAAGTGTCACATTTGTGAATGTGAGAGAGGATGAGAAAGGGAGTCTGTGATTGAATTTGTCTACCCAAACATTGACTGTTTAAAGATTTTTGAGGTTTGTGGACAGTGAATGCTGAGGGGAAAGAAATATAAGCTTGGTTTCAGGCATTGTTCAAAGAAGTTCAAAAAGAAAAATAACAGGAATAAGGACACCGACAACAGTAACCGCAGATGTTTTCGGTTTTGAATTGCACATACACGAGAATAACATTTAAACACTGCAATAATGTTAAAACAATATTTTACATGCTTTGCCGTAATAGTAACCTATTTTTCCAAATTCCAAATGAGCATATATTACCGGAGCATAAATTCAAGTGGCTTAAAATTGTGTGATTACCTCCTTTCCCATAAGTCTAATCTGTGAACTCTGTCTGCTCCGAAAAAGAATAAGAGGACAACACAATATAACAGAAAGATGGTATTTCTTACAATGGCAATACATGACATTACTGCATTCTTACTATGAATGGCTGTTTTCTTGGAGATCTATGGGAGAAAAAAACACAAAGATATGTTTAAATAAAAAGCTTCATAACTGTTGTTCATTTCTGGGCTGACCTTTCCTCATGACATCCAGCGTAAATGATACTGTACATCTGCAAACAAATCAGTTCCATCTTCTCTGTCAGCATTTGTAGAATGAAAAAAAAGGACAAGTATTAAATTAATATTAACGTTTAATCTTGTGCACCCTGACTAGTGCCCTCTCTGACCATCCAATTGAAGGATGTTAAAATACTGATGTATTCAGATACCAGCTAGGGGTTCCTGGAGTCGTCAAATACAATAAGTTTATTCCAAATAAAAATAAAAAAAGCCCAAAATCCTTAGAGTGCTAGCTATAACACTGATAGGTAACTATGGCAAAATGTAATTTGATGATTGAAATCTGATTGCATAGAAATTAAAACCTAAAGCTACACTGGGTTCTGCTACTTGTGTTGTAGAGTTTATGCCAGCAGAAAAGGCCCAACATTTTTGAGACTTTATCATTGACATGGCCCTTGTTCTGCTGGGAAGTAGGACATGCTCCCAGTTAAGCCACCCTTGGTGAACAGATCTGAGGGTAGGGGGTCAGACAAAAAGCAAACCTTTATCAAGGATGAAATAACTGCGAAAATTAAGGCTAACAGGACCCACCCCTGACATGGAGCCATTTTGTGGGCTCGCCACTTGCAGGGTGATTGATTGGGAACATGTGTAATGTCTGTTGGATGGCACGTGAACCTGAGCAGTGAGACTATATGTACTCTCTGTACTGTATGTATTTTCAAGCCCAAATGAATTTAGACATAGTGGTCAATGTCCAAATTTGAACGTCTTCAAATGGAGCCTTTGAAAATAAATTGCCATATATGATATTTGGGTCCTATAAAGGCCTTTATTTAAAATACCTTCTAACTGGCCAGCAATACAACCAGTAGCCAAATTGCGTGCAATTTCAGTGAGCGGACTGCGTCTTCACGGGGGACCAGATTGACACCACAGTATGTCAATAAACCTATCAACCTATCTGGCTTTGCAGATGAGAACATGCCCAAAACAGCCCTATATCCAATAAATGTTCTCAAGAGCTATGTTCAGCTACATGCCAGCTGATGGCTCACTGATAAGCTGTTCCTAAATTTTAGAAAACACCATAAAGGTGCTTCTCTGTTTAAAGACAGGTTAGACCAGTGGGTCAAGAAAACAATTGTTGAGCTCAAACAATACCAATCGTTATCATATAATTACACTATCTCTGAGTGCTCTATGCGTACCATCAGCATCATAATGATGGTTTATGAACCCTTGTGGTGACTCGTAGTATATAACTTAACAACTACAACCATATTTGCTTGTTGACAATCCCATTCCCAAAAACATCGGTGTCGATATAGAGACCCACTATAGAAACAGTCTTTGCCTTATCTAGAAAGGTGTTCTTGAATATTTCGTATTGTATCTGTGGAGATTTGTGTACATTCGTCATATCAGGCTGTAATATTAGGTTCCCTCCCTAGGTATGGCCACTAAAGTTTTTACACAACAATTTTGATTTGTACACAGGGGAACTGGAACAAATATTGCACTCTATACATTTCTATACTTTTAAGAACAATTATGGTAAATAACTACTATACATATGGGTGTAATGGTTAGGTGTCCACATACCTTTGGACATGTAGTGTATCTTTGGACAGTGTAGTGTATTTTCCATGCAACAGCTCCTAACCAAGGATAGTGCTACAATAGCTCAGAAACCAACTGTATGGTCCAAGATGAAAGAAAATATAATGTAAATGGATATATTTAGCAGTCATAGGAGGGTCAAGAATGATGAGGACAAGTGTGATGTAATGAGGGCATTTTATAGCTTATCCGCACAGGGGTCATATCAGTTTGTTTTCTAGCAAGGAAACCAGAAAATAACAACTTCTTTCAAAGCAACTCATAGAACCAACTTTATGTGTTACATTTTCCATTTCCAAATTATTTAGCAAAAAGAGTACTGTGTAAAAGAGCCTTCCATGCGGTAAAATGCAAGAAAAAAGCATAATAATACTACATTTATTCAAGAAAGCACATAAGCCTTTTATACAGTGTTTGCAGTGTAAATATCACAACATTATTATTGAATAGGGATCATGAAGCCATGTGGCTATTTTATGTAACGTACATAGTCATCATAGCTGTCATATAAATCCACATATTCTTTCCATATCCATGCTGTAGGAACAAAATATACTCACCCTCAAGGGGGAGACTGGGGCAGGGAGAGGGTCATGAGTAGACACTGCGTAAATGTTGTTTAGTGAGCAAAGTGGCTGCTGCATTTCCATGCAAAGTTGCAGAGTTATATCTCTGGCTCTCTACAAGAGCGCTTTGAAGTGTTAAAATGCAAAATAGATGCACTTCAAATCCCTGCAATGTATGGAACTCGGCCAGAAAAAAAAGACTTCAGCTATAATTCTAGATTGTGCTTTGTGTAATGGATGCTAAATTCATAATGCAACAAATGATGACGCTGCGGAAATGGAGCTGTTAAACTGCTCCTACTCATTTGAGTGCTTCACACGCCAAGACTCAGACCTGGGATAATAGCAGGGCAGTTTGCCATGAGATCTCAAAGAAGACTGACAGACAAATGTACAAAAGCTAATTGTGAAAATGGGATATTATTATGGCAACAAAGCTAAAGCAAAATACTTTAGTGGAAAGCATGTATATCTGTGTGTGAAGGTAACAATATTCTTTTTGACAGTGTGGTATACATTCACTAGCTTTATATACCATAAAATTACATCCTTTTCTTGTGTGGGAAAAGTCATAACCAATGTTCCCTAATATAGCTTGGTGGCATATGTCTTCTAGCACTATAATAGATATGACAAAACTTTTAGAGGATACAGAATATGTACAGAATACAGAAGAGAATTCAGTATTAGATCATTACTTGTACATTCATTCATTCATTCATTCATCTTCTACCGCTTTATCCAATCTTCCTTCGGGTCACGGGGAGCCTGTGCCTATCTTAGGATACACTCTAGATGGAATGCCAACCCATCGCAGGACACACACACTCACAATCACACACACATTCATACACTAGGGACAATTTTCCAAGGTGCCAATCAACCTACCGTACATGTTTTTGGACCGGGAGAAAACTGGAGAACCCGGAGAAAAAACCCCTGAGGCACGGAGAGAACATGCAAACTCCACACACACATGGCCGAGATGGGAATCGAACCCGGACCCTGGCGGTGTGAGGCGTACGTGCTAACCACTAAGCCACCATATATTACTGATATTTGTAAAGTACATTTTTCATTTCTTTAGTCATCTTTAGTGTCCATTTTTATTTATTTATTTATTTATTTTATCCAGTGCAAGATAGGAGAAGGCAGGAAAATCCAAAGGAGGTTTGTTACGAATGTTAGTATGGTGTTTCTTTCACTCAAAATCAAAATGGAAAAAGCATACTTTGTATATCTTTTAGCTTCGTAACACATACAAAATAGAACTACAATGACAGACTGAAAAATGAATAGATTGAGAGGAAATCAGAAAACAATGTTATACAATACAACACAATAAACGCACTGCGAAACAATGTCAAAACACACAATACAATTCAATACCATGCAATACAAAACAATGCAGTACAACACAATTCTCTGCAATACAATATGATACAAAACCATGCAACACAACACATTAGGATGAAATGCAGTACAATAATACAGTTCCTAATTTTGATGGTTAAAGCCTGTTAAGAAAATGGACCAAACGATACAAATCATTTGTGATTATTTGGGACAACAAGACATTTCACCTTTCAAAAAGTTCAGTCATTTTTTTCCCTTCTAATACCTAATATATCTTTCCTAAACTCCATAAAGGACATATATAGTTTATGACCATTGTCCATGTAACAAAGTGTTCCTCCTGGAAGATGGATTTCTGCACTTATCAGCTTGACATTTCTAGGGATGAATCAAGCATCAAAAGTTTTTACAGTGTCTTGCAAAAGAGGAAATACGTTGCAGAGATTTTTCTCATCTGTTGTTTGTACCATAAGTTCAGTAAATTATTTTAGTGCTGAATATATATTGTTTGACCATATCTTATAAATAGAACATTTTGCCACAGCAGATCATAAAAGCAATTACAGATACCACCAGAGCATAATTCAGTCATCTTTTGTTCGCTATATAGTGCATATCTCTTGGGGGAAGGGGTAGCTTAGTGGTTAAGGTATTGGGATCTGGACTCAAAAGGTTGCAGGTTTAAGTCCCAGCACCGCCAAGCTGTGGGCCCTTGAGCAAAGCCCTTAACTCAGCCCTTAACTAACTTATGATTCGTTATGTTTCCACAAACCAGTGCCTTCCTGGTGCTGGTCCCAAGCCTGGGATCAAATGGGGAGTGTATCCCACATCAGCATTTACCAAGGGCAATTTTTCCAACAAGTGGAATTGAGACATTTCTCCAAATGATCCCAAAATGGGAAACGATGTTTGTGCTTCAAGGAGAAAAAACACTGTTGTTTTTATTATGTGTTATGAGGCGGTGTGGACCATGAAAGACTATATACTGTCTTACAGATACAACTGGCCCTTTGAGGGCAACCGTAATGCTAATGTGGCCTGCAATGACAACGAGCTTGACCCCCCCCCCTTATGTAGATGAAACAATTATCACCCATATCCAATAGTCTTAGAATCACACCTGTTTTTGCAGACCTCTTCACACACAGCCTCAAGTATTTTATTAACCTTAGCAAGACAAACATGAGAAAGTTTTGCTGCATATTGCTGGAGCCGAAATGAATAGATGTGTAGGAATGCACCGAGAAATAGTGAAAAATGGATTAGAATTAAGTCCTACAGGTTATGAGACCCCATGGAATTTGCTGTAGATATTAGTGTAAATGTTTACCGTGCTTCATTTTAGATCAAATCTCCTTTTTTTGGAGGAGAAAAAAGTTAATTGTACGTCTAGATTCTAGTCAGTTTACAGCTTTACATTTTTTTTGGGTGGGGGGGGGTACAGGTTATTGTGTTGCATAAAAGGGTTATACTGTGTGTTTTGTGAGCGAGGACTTGGGATGTGGAGGGATGTGGTGTTAAAGAAGCTTGGTGACATTTAGTGTGTTCAAGCTATTTACACTGACATTTGCAGCCTTCTACTAATGCCACAACAGCTAAGATCGTGACAGCTAATGTCACAGCAACATGGCCTCGCTTCCATTTGTCACCTGCCACCATAATAAGCTAATTAGTGTACAATGCATTCCAGTCACTCGCACCCGATTGGCTCCCGCCACACTTAAAGCTGTGGCATTGCTGTTAGCCGAACAGGTGCTGTTACTTATCCAAGACGTCGTCTGTTTCTTCATAGTGTACACATGACCTCTTGATGCTTTACAAATCCACTGCTACACTGTAGGAACTAATCCTAGCTCCAAATCTGGATTTTTTTTTCACAGGAGGTGTAAATGTGTTAAAAAATGCCAACCTCTACATGCAGTCAGCAAATCTACACAGCTAGTACAGGGTAAGGTAATACGCGAAAACAAGCAACCTTAATTAGTGTTATAAACTCATAATTAGAGCTTGGATCTGACAATTGACCTTTTTTTGTTTTTTTTCCTGGCAGAAGCATTTTCAGTTTAATCCTTCATATATTTCCATACATATTCAGAATGAAACTATAATAGAGTCTAAACTGAACAAAGCTAAACTGGAACCATATCACTATGCTCCCCCCCCCTCTTCCAGTAAATGTCAACGCATGGTCTATGAATTCTAGTTATGGCAGTTCGTCATCAACCTTCAGTTTTTATTTGTCCAGGAGTATGCTTAAATCTGATAAAAGCAAAATCTTTCAAGGACAATTGCTTTTGCTTTGCCGCTGCCTGTAATGTTATCTGAATAGTTGTATTCTAAAAAATACTTATTGATTCCTCGATTTCTGTAGGAACCACTGCCGCTCATTCAAAGCATAATATAAATATACTGGAGCAGTTATCTTAAATAATGTTCCATAAAAAGGTATGAGGCAGTGAGTAGAGACCAGCTCAGGTGTCACAGTCGGCGAATATAGAGATGCTTTGTGCCGTAAGTGGGAAGAAAATATATACGTCATGAAATCGAAAACATGAATGAATAAGCAAAGTAAAAGTATAAATGCATCAATATTCTATTAAAACAAACAATGTAGTAAAACTTTTGGATTTATGAAACTTCTGTAGGGAAAGCCTTGGAGCTAATATTATTTGTCATCTCCATTTATACCAAATCAGTGATCTCATTAAACATGTTTTGTATAAAATCTTGTTATTTCATCTGGAATCAGGGAGGTGGATATAGTTTTTTTGTGCCATTAGAAAAAGAATCATAATAACTGTTACTGAATATGACAGAGGGGAATTATGTTGTTTACCCTTTTGAATGTATAGAAGCTAATCATATTTATATAAATGCAGAGTGTTGTATTTATATGGTATGAATTCATGTTTGCAGACTAACCCTTTGGTTGACTATATCCTATATGCTTTTTGTTTATCCAATATGCTCTTTCCTAGAGGCATTTTTAGACTTAATAGACCCTGTACTATCCAACATGCTGTAATTATGTTACATATTTTGACATATTTCTTTCCTTCTACAGACAACAATTTAATTCCACTGTAATTTCAAGTACACAGTGTTTCACACCGTCTACATTTTTCTTTCATTTGCTTTTTTTGTGTGACTGCTTTTGGCCTGGCTTTTTCCTATTGTTCAAACAATCCTGTACATGAATTTGATTTTTATTATTATTCTTTGCAAACAGCGAATAAGCAAACATATTCATTATGCACACATTAAAGTCCTGAGTGTTCCTATTAATCCCCTATTATAATTATGATTGGATTAGTCATTAGTAGAATAAAAAAGAATGAATAGAGAATGAATGCTTGTGAGGTTACAGTTATTTTGCACTCATTCAACTGGCATATGACAAACACACATGCACACAGTGGATCTAAAATAGAATACTTATATAATGTGTGTATAAATAAAAAAAACTTCTAGTTCAAAAGCGATGGAGAAAGGAAGGCTGATACACGAAACACACACACACAAAATAATACAATTCAAGCTGTCAAACAGTTAATTGAACACAGCAGATGGCAGTCCCTGTATTCTGATTGGCCCAGCAAGACACACACATAAACTAAGAAATGCATTCTAGTCTTATAGTCAGAACTTCAATGGGGGACTTTAGAAAGTCTACAACATGATGAAATAAAGTTACACAGTGTAGCCAGCCAACTATTTACATTCATTTTGAGACTTTCCTCTTTTTTTCCCCCTTTTTGTTCCTAGTCCTTTGGGGCAGAAGGAAAAGCCACAAGGCTGTCTGAAAAGAAACGATAAACTTGTATATTTAAAAGACTAACTATGAAATATCATAATATGAAAATCAATTGAGTTTATATTACAGTTATTTGTCTTCTGCAGCAGTAAAAGGTCCCTAATGGATAACAGTTATACTTTGGATATATAGCTGTAAGAGGGTGTGATAAATGAATTGTGGGAATTAATATTAGAAAAATACACTTTTGAAGTCTTTCAGCTGCTCAGGCTGAAGCGAACTGGACACTGAAACCATCTGATTACTTTGATTGCCGAGGGCGGCTTTGCCCTAGAGGGCTGTTCCAAAACCGTGCCAGACAGTCCGGATTTCTTCTTTAACTACCCTAAGCTGCACAGGACTCGGAGCTGCGTCCCTGTGCACACAACACACACACATTTCTCTCCAAAGAGCTCTCTCTAACATGTGTTTGGAGGAGATTAATGAATCACCGTCCTTCTCACCTCATTCTCTCTCTCATTCTATTTCTTTGTTCCTGAGTCGTAGCATTACAGGAAATGGTCCTTCAATACCAACGTGCTGCTCTTCATCAGCCGAGTGCATCGGCTGAGATGACGGCACGCAATGGCGGCTTTAGTTCAGCTTCTTTAATAAGCTCTTTTTTGACTTCTGATCCAGCAGGACCTCCAGGGAATCCATCTGAGTGTGAAATCAAGGCAATTTCATCCGCATGCTGTTTGCCAAGAAACCATCGCAAACCACAGACAAAACTGTTGGGAAAAAAAAAAAAATATATATATATATATATATAATGCAGGGTATTGCTGAAGTGGGACGCCCGCAGTATGAGTAGAAATTAATGTCTGGGGTATTCAAAGTTGGGTTTTGTTGACAAGAATGGAGCTTTCCTAAGGACACATGCAATCCACTAGCCATGCTTTGCAATTATTTCATACAGAAGCAAATACAAAGCATACCCACACACTGCTTTCAGGAGCTCCCAAGGTGCTTTATTTTAGTCACTGGCATTAAGCTGGGTAGGCTTAAGGTTGATTCACCTTATGCTTATGGCTTATTTGGAGCCGGAGGTGAAACAAATTGGAGAATGGGGTATTTATTATATAGGAGAAACCCAAGAGAACATACAGTTTAAACCTTGAGAATTAGTAAAATAATAATTCAATAGTAGATGTAAGTAATAAAATATGAAAAATGAGGTTATTCTGTCTTTATCTTTGCTATTTATATTTGCATTCAGAAGGGGTGAGGCTTTATCCAGATGATTTATTTGATGAAATATGAATCACGGAATTGATCAATTCCTTTAGAAACACCGTTTTATACTTGCAACACCTCCGAGGCAGAGAGGGGCAAAAATGCAAGCCCTGTCAATATGATCTCTGTGACTCTGACAGTTCCTCGACCTCAGCTTCGTCCCTCGAATGTATGATTCGTCTCAACTGCAGATGTGTGCGTAAGCATTTTTAATCCTGCTCACGTAATGATTATTTTTGTTTGCCCCTGCTTGGCAACTTTTCCAATGAATGCGGTGGATTTCCCAACCGATTGTTGATCTTTGATTCGCGTGTTTTGTTTATCATTGTGCTTGCATTCTGCCCTTTTCCTCCTTCAATACTAAAACTCAGCTTCATCAAACATGAGAATAATCAATAAACATGTCACTATATCTCTCAGACTTGTCAGGCCATTTTGGAACCGTATGCATCATACTGCCGCCTCAAATTGCAATTGATTCCAGAGGCACGGGGATCGTGTTGATATTTGCCACATATTGAATGCAAGTGCAAATAAATAGAAACTTAAGATCAAACATATAGTATACTATATAATTAATTTAGTTTTTTGTTGCATTTTATTTACAATGAGTTTAGGAGTACATGCATATTTTTAAGCAAGTCTCTGGTACCTAAATGGTGTCAAATGCAAAATTAATGTGGACCTTTAATGAATCCTCATTCGAGTGCCATTGATTTATTGGATTTGTCCAATAACCCCTGTGTAAATAAGTTGCTGTTTGTCCATTCCTTCCATGCTTGATTTCAGAGTTCTGTTTTTAATTCAACCCAGCATGCAAAATCACTTTCTGCCTTAGAACAGTATAATAATTGTATGACATTTTAAAGCAAGGGTTCTCAAACTTTTTACATCCAGGGGCCACTGCGAAATGAATTTCATACATCCTCCTCAGAACAAATTGTGTTTTATGGACAAAATTCAATTCTTCCTGTATTAGTCTTGTTATTAAAGTGTGTTTATTATTCATGTGTATCCTGAATATTTATCAGAAGCATCGCAATTGAATTCCTATTCTTTCACAAAACACATTAGGCTCAAGTTATACCCCAAAGTATTTTACATTAATCTTTCTTTGGAAAGTTGTTAAATGTTTTTTTTTTTTAATCCAAGTTCAGACATTCAGTTTAATATTACTGGTACATAAATGGATGGATGGATGGATGGATGGATGGATGGATGGATGGGCAGACATATTGATGGCTAGATTTGACATATCGCATTGTCAAAATCAACAGATGCATGAATTGCACCTGGAATATTACATTATGGTGTACTGCACAATTTTATTTAACCCATTATTAAAATGAATTAATAAATGTTAAAGTTTATTTGCATTGTACTTAAGGAAAGAGGAAGTATGAAATCAGAAGTATGACAAACTAAGATCAATACATTTTTTATTAGATTTACATTTATGGCATTTGGCAGACACCCTTATCCAGAGCCACTTACAACTGAGCAATTGGCCCACTATTGGTAGCTTGGTGGTTGGGGGGTTTGAACCTGCAATCTTCTGGTCCAGAGGCCACCACATCCCTAGGTCTAACAATGAATTTCGAGTTCGCTTTAATTGTCATTTAAACAGTAAACAGCACAGTCCATGTTTCAGCAACCAAACCATGTTTCCCCAGTTGCTACATCAAACAATGTAAAATAATAAACAGAACATTGAACGACACATACAGACGTGGACAAAATTGTTGGTACCCTTTGGTCAATGAAAGAAAAAGTCACAATGGTCACAGAAATAACTTTAATCTGACAAAAGTAATAATAAATAAAAATTCTATAAATGTTAACCAATGAAAGTCAGACATTGTTTTTCAACCATGCTTCAACAGAATTATGTAAAAAAATAAACTCATGAAACAGGCATGGACAAAAATGATGGTACCCCTAGAAAACACAGAAAATAATGTGACCAAAGGGACATGTTAATTGAAGGTGTGTCCACTAATTAGCATCACAGGTGTCTACAACCTTGTAATCAGCCATTGGGCCTATATATATGGCTCCAGGTAATCACTGTGTTGTTTGGTGATATGGTGTGTACCACACTCGACATGGACCAGAGGAAGCAAAGGAAAGAGCTGTCTCAAGAGATCAGAAAGAGAATTATAGACAAGCATGTTAAAGGTAAAGGCTATAAGACCATCTCCAAGCAACTAGATGTTCCTGTGAGTACAGTTGCACATATTATTCAGAAGTTTAAGATCCATGGGACTGTAGCCAACCTCCCTGGACGTGGCCGCAGGAGGAAAATTGATGACAAATCTAAGAGACGGCTAATCCGATATTCCGAATGGTAACAAAAGAGCCTAGAAAGACTTCTAAAGAGATTCAAGGTGAACTTCATGCTCAAGGAACATCAGTGTCAGATCGCACCATCCGTCGTTGTTTGAGCCAAAGTGGACTACATGGGAGACGACCAAGGAGGACACCATTGTTGAAAACGAATCATAAAAAAGCAAGACTGGAATATGCCAAACTACATGTTGACAAGCCACAAAGCTTCTGGGAGAATGTCCTGTGGACAGATGAGACAAAAATCGAAGTTTTTGCCAAGGCACATCAGCTGTATGTTCACAGACGAAAAAATGAAGCATATCAAGAAAAGAACACTGTCCCTACTGTGAAACATGGAGGAGGCTCTGTTATGTTCTGGGGCTGCTTTGCTGCGTCTGGCACAGGGTGTCTTGAATCTGTGCAGGGTACAATGAAATCTCAAGACTATCAAGGAATTCTAGAGAGAAATGTACTAGCCAGTGTCAGAAAGCTTGGTCTCAGTCGCAGGTCATGGGTCTTGCAACAGGACAATGACCCAAAACACACAGCTAAAAACACCCAAGAATGGCTAAGAGGAAAAAATTGGACTATTCTAAAGTGGCCGTCTATGAGCCCTGACCTCAATCCTATTGAGCATCTTTGGAAGGAGCTGAAACATGCAGTCTGGAAAAGGCACCCTTCAAACCGGACACAACTGGAGCAGTTTGCTCATGAGGAGTGGGCCAAAATACCTGCTGAGAGGTGCAGATGTCTCATTGACAGTTACAGGAAGCGTTTGATTGCAGTGATTGCCTCAAAAGGTTGCGCAACAAAATATTAAGTTAGGGGTACCATCATTTTTGTCCATGCCTGTTTCATGAGTTTATTTTTTTACATAATTCTGTTGAAGCATGGTTGAAAAACAATGTCTGACTTTCATTGGTTAACATTTATAGAATTTTTATTTATTATTACTTTTGTCAGATTAAAGTTATTTCTGTGACCATTGTGACTTTTTCTTTCATTGACCAAAGGGTACCAACAATTTTGTCCACGTCTGTAACTCTAATCTAAGAACCTAGACATACACAAAGTGCACATGGGCAAAGTTTTTTGCAAGATAAGGAAAGTCCTGCTGACCAGTACAATACAAAAAGTTGGATTGTCCATGTTCATTCATTCAACTTCTACCGCTTTATCCGATCTTCTCTCGGGTCATGGGGAGTCTGTGCCTTTTTCAGATATCTATGGGTATTAAGGCAGGATACACCCATCGCAGGGCACACACACTCACATTCACACACACATTCACACACTAGGGACAATTTTTCCAAGGTGCCAATCAACCTAACGTGCATGTTTTTGGACCGGGAGAGTACATGCAAACTCCACACACACATGGCCGAGACGGAAATCGAACCTGGACCCTGGCGGTGTGAAGCGAACGTGCAAACCACTAAGCCACTGTTCCCCCGTGGATTGTCCATATGTGAATCAGAAATAAATAATTCCTTGTTATGGAGCCGGCGTTGAGGAACCAGGTGAGGTTCTCCGGCAGGTGAACACAAAGGAATTTGGTGCTTTCCATAATCTCCACTGAGTAACCATTGATGTTCAGCGGTAAGATGTCAAGTTCTGTCCTCCTTAAGTAATCAACCATCTCTTTTGTTTTTTTTTTTATGTTCAGAGACAGGTTGTTGGCTTTGCACCAGTCCGTAAGCTTCTCCACCTCCTCTCTTTATGCTGACTCGTTGTTCTTGCTAATGAGACCCACCACGATTGTGTCATCAGCGAACTTAATGATGTGGTTCGAGCTGCGTATTGCAACACAGTCGCGGATCAGCAGTGTGAACAACAGCGGACAGAGCACACAGCCCTAAGGGGCCCCATTGCTCATTGTTGAAGGTGCTGTTCTCGGTCTGAGGTATTCCAGTCAAAAAGTTCCGGATCCACTTAAATAGAGAGAAATTCAGGCCCTACAAACTCAGCTTCCCAATCAGGATTGGATTAAATGCTCAACTAAAGTCTATGAACAGCGTCTGTACATAACAGTCATTGCGTTCCAGTTGAGTGAGGGCCTGTTGGAGTGTCATTGGTGAAGCGGTATGAGAATTGCAGTGGATCTAGAATTTCTGGCAGCAAGGTATTTATGTGCCTCATAACGAGCTTCTTGAAGCAGGACACAGATGTTTTCTTCGCCATGGGGATGATGGTCATAGTCATGAAGCACTTTGGGACAATAATGGTGCTCAGACAGATGTTAAAGATGTCAACTTTAACTTTTGCCATATGTTTTGTATGTAGGTGTTATGGGTACTTACCTAGATTGGTCTATTATTAGTGTTTTGCACCAATATTTATTTTCAGACCTCTTTTTACATTTTTATACAAATATTTGTACTTTTGACCTCTTACATTTTCAACCATCAACCTATTTCCTGTCTTTGTGTGGCTTTTTCAATCAGCCACTGGTATATCATTACCTAACCATAAACAACAACAAATGTTTTCTATTAATATATTAAATGTATGTGAGGTCCAGTTACTAACATGAAAGTAAAACAAGTTGTAGTAATGGTTACTTTTTAATAAAGTACATGCCAGAGCCCAAACTTCATTACATTAACTTGGGTAAAGTTAGAAAGTATATTGTAGTCAGTACTACAATTATGACACAAAGACTTTTAGAACATGAGTATTTAACTAAATGTATATGAGTAAAACCTGAGACTTCTTGTGTGAAGAATGCGTGTTCTTTCTCCACATCTGCTTTTGGCAACGTGGTAACTCAATGGTTAAAACATTGGACTTCTGACCTGAAGGGCAAGTCTCAACACTGCCATGCTGCCAATATTGTGCTTTTGAACAAGTCTTTAACTCTTAATTGATCATTAGTTTAAATGACATAATTGTACGTGACTGAATAAGGTGATCTTATGCACAGATTGCATGCAAATGCTTTAGATTTAAAAGTAATATTTGTTCACATTCTGCAAATAGGAATTCAAGCTTTCCATTGCTTGGAACTCTAAAGTGGACATGTTTTATAAGGTACAAATGTAATATAGTCATAACAATATCCTTGTAATGAAATTAAAGAGCTACTCCTCTTTCTTTACATAAGTTCTTGAATTTAGGGAACAGTATTTTAGAGTTTAAATACAAATCAAACAAACATCTCTTAAAGCCTATTGAGTGTTTACAATGTTTATACAATGTCTGCATCATCATACAGTTTTGGTTCACCTTATTGCAGATACATTTCATCTCTCTCTCTCTCTCTCTCTCTCTCTCTCTCTCTCTCTCTTATATATATATATATATATATATATATATATATATATATATATATATATATATATATATGAGAGGTTATATATGTATATTGTTTTTAAATGTGCTGCATTGTAAAATATTGCAAAATCCAATTCACTGCTTATTAGTGTAGCTTTGATTATCATGCTTCACACTAAATTGACAGAAAAATAAAGATCATTGCAAACAGCCTGACAATCATACAACTTTCCATGGCAGATCTGAAACTGTGTGTAGTAGTTTGTAAGTGCTAGCATGCTCTGATTAGTGTTTACAGATGGACTGTGCGCACAGAGAATGGCCAGGTGGTTTAGAGGTGGTCAAAAGAAGAAGGCTAAACAGGCAAACATCTGCACAACCTCCCATAGGGGCCCAGCATGAACGCAGGCCAATTTGTAGCCTATACTCCAGTCTGCACTCTTCTATTTTTGTCTGTGTATTTGTTTGCTTCTATTTGGAGCCTAAAATCTATTTTATTGCCTCTATTTTTGTAAAAGCAAAAGCCTTTCTTCTGTTCCTCATGATTGAAAAGTATTTATATATTGTCTACAGTATGGTTACTGAATAACTCTAAATAACTCAGTTAATGAATCATACTGTTGGTTACAACAAGCTGTTCAACACATTCTGTGATGAAATTTATTTTTAAAAGTGTAATGAAAGGGGCACGGTGGCTTAGTGGTTAACGGGTTCGCCTCACACCTCCAGGGTTGCTGGTTAGATTCCCTATGTGTGTGTAAAGTTTGCATGTTCTCACCGTGCCTCAGGGGGTTTTTCTCCGGATTCTCCGGTTGTCCCGCCAGTGTCCAAAAACATGCACTTTAGATTGATTGGCACCTTGGAAAATTGTCCCTAGTGTGTGAATGCGCGTGTAAGTGTGTGCCTGCGATGGGACGGCATTCCATACAGGGTGTATCTTGCCTTCATACCCAAAGACTTCTGAGATAGGGACAGGCTCACCGCAACCTGAGGGAAAATCGGATAAATCGGTAAAAGATAAATGAATGAATGAATGAAAGTGCACCGAATAAACAGAAGTGATTTGTCTCACCTTATATCTCACAACAATTTGCCAACTCTATCAAGTTTTAATGACATCATACCAATTAATAGCCCCAGTCATTTAATGGACACAATCACTTGGCCTCAACCCACTATCAGACCATGGATGTGTCACTACAGGATTGCAAGAACATTTGAAGATGAGATATATATATATATATATATATATATATATATATATATATATATATAATAGTATATATATCTGATAATATATACTATATATATATATATATATATATATATATATATATATATATATATATATATATAAACAGAATATTCACTGTGACAATTATTATGTACTTTGCGATTTAAGAGGAAATACACAAATATAAATGTGTTATTCATTTGTAAATAATTGGCTTGTGTGGAATGCAAATGTATTCAGACCCCTGATTCAATACTTTTTTAGGCACTTTCACTGCAATTGCAGACCATTTAGAGACTGTACCTTTTACCCATTCTTCTTTGCAAAACAGCTCCAGTTAAATCAGATTGGATGGAGAACGTCTTCAAGTCTAGCCAAAGATTGGATAAACTTTGATGGACTTGGACTGGGCCGTTCTAACACATATGCGTTGATCTCAACCATCCCAGGATCATTGTCCTGCTGTAAGGTGAACCTCCACCCCAGTCTCAAGTGCTTGGCAGCCTCTAATAAGTGTTCTTAGAGAATTGGCCTGCATTTAGCTCCATCCATCTTCCCATTATCTCTGACCAGCTCTCCTGTCCCTGCTGAAGAATAGCATCCCCATAGCATGATGCTGCCCCCATCATGGTTTCACGGTGGGGATGGTGTGTTCAGGCTGATGCGTAGTCTTTGTTTTCTGCCACACACAGTGTTTTGCATGTAGACCAAAAAGTTCAATTTCGGTCTCATTTGACCACAGCACCTTCTTCCACATGTTTGCGGTGTCCCCCTCATTACTTGTCCCCTAATGATGGTGAATGATGGTCCCCTTCATGGTGAAGTGCATGACTAATAGCTGTTCTGAGGACAGACTCTCCCATTTCAGCTGTGGATCTCTGCAGATTCTTCAGAGATACCATGGGCCTTCTAGCTGCTTCTTGGAACAATGCTTTCCTTGCCTGCCCTGTCAGTACAGGTGGATCACCATGTCTTGGTAAGTTAGCAAAGTAAGTTAGTCTTGCTCTTTAGTCTTTTTGATGCAGTTTGCTCAATAATGTTATTTAACAAACCTCTGTGCAGGCCTTCATAGAACAGTTGTAATTATACTGGTATGTAACACACAGGTAGACTCTAATTACTAATTAGGTGACTTCTGAAGGCAGTTGCTTGCACTGGACTATCAGAGTCAAGGGATACATACATGTGCATGCCACACTTTTCAGATTTTTATGTATAAATTTTATTTGTAAATAATATAGTGAGTAGCTCATACCTGTTGTGAATACGCAGCTAGTAGGTGTAATTCAGGAACATTTAGGATGCATATATAAAAGGGGAAACTAGGAAGAACCTCTACAGGCCCCAGAGGAGGATGTTGCTCATGTATATTTGATAATTGGTCTCTCACTTTCTGTCCATCTGTCCATCTGCCTATCTTCGTGTTTCTTTTTTTTTCTTTCTTTTTTCTTTGCGTGTGTGTGTGTGTGTGTGTGTGTGTGTGTGTGTGTGTGTGTGCTGCTCTCGGCTCTTGGATGAAGCCCATCTTTGCACCACCTGCTCTCCGGCAAGAATCGGGTTGCTCAGAGATATCGGCAATTACGCTCCACTCAGAATTAATCTGTGGAAATTAATCACGCTATTAGCAAAGAGGGACACCGCATGAGCACGTTCCCATTTCCATCCGTTCACAGAAACAAAATTGGAATTTGAGTCCAACTGCTGAAAACTGGGATTCATTTTCACTTTAATTCAAATCGATTAAAATGATTCTTTTGTTTGCTGATAGGAAATAGTAAAAAAAACATACAGTACAAAATATACAGTATAAACATCATAGGGAAAATACTTGCATAACCATTAATAATTATAATAATAAAATGAATAACAACTTATTCTAATTGTTTTTATTGCATTTTATTAGTTGGAAGATAAGTCCTGGAGTACTAATAAATAACATGACATAAATGAAGTAAACCCAGGTATGTAACAAAATTATTGTAAGAATTTGTTCTCAAATTCCCCCCTTAATTTCATGTGAGATTGAATTTTAGACGCCCTATCACAATAAAAGTGGAATAAATATAAATACCCTGTAAACTGAACAGTGGTGTGAAAACATCTACATCCACCGTACCTTTTTTAGAAAGAGTAAGGTAAATGACGTGTGCTAATTTGTAATAATATCTGGCCTTTCGCAACTTCAGTGACTCAAAATTTCCAAAATACAGAATGGAATATAACTAGAAAGTGACCTATCATATCTCTAAATATGTCAACAAAGCTTGAGGGAACCAACAGAGAGGAAAAAACGCCTTTGTGTAGCTAGTATTAGACTTTATCAAGCTCCTAAAACCTCAGCACCATATTGCTATGCTGCATTCAAACTTTCTTGACATGGAAAAGTGTGGAAGTGGGGGCCAAAACATGGCTACTCCTTTCATGTTCATCATTTGCTAGTAACACACTAGCCAGCTAACTATAGATTTTATACATTTAGGCATGCTATTATAACTTTATAACTAGTGCACAACACTAATTATATCTTGGCCCCGGTTAGTGGGTGGGATATAATTAGCCAGCAAGTAAACAATTTGTCCTCAAGGTTGATGTGTTAAAAGCAGGTAAAATGGTTAAGCGTAATGATTAAAGCAAGATTAGACGTCATGGCTAGACGGCTGGGTCAGAGAATCTCCAAAACTACAGGTCCTTTAGAGTATTACTGGTTTGTAGTGGCCAGGATTATAAAAAAGTGGCCCAAAACAGGAGCAGTGGTGACGATAATTAAGGCTCAATGATTCAAATGGTTAGAAAAGCCTGACGCATGTGGTCTGATCTAACAGACGAGCTTCTGTAGCTCGAATTCAATAGCTGAAGAAGTTAATGCTATTAATGCTTGATGGGTCGGGACTATTTTGGTAGCAAAAGGGGACCATTACAATATTAGGCAGGTGGTTTTAATATAATGTCTGATTATTGTTCATTGTGGGTCAGTCTATTACGCATGCATGCCGATCGACCGAAAAGCTGATACTTGATACAACATTTATGTTATTCAGCAGTATAAAGTGCTACTGTGCTTGCTTTGTAAACATCTATGTTGATTTAATGTCACTTGCAGAACTTGCATTTGAGGAAACCCTCCTGATATTCATTCAAACATCTTGCGCTGAGACTGCATTTTCTTGGTTTTCGTTTCTAGTCAGAGGTCGGAAGTTATGCAATACAGTATAAAGTAATTTCCACACATGCAATGCTTTTCTTCCTGCATATACTTCCAAGTTGCCAATAGGTTCTAGTCCTGGTTGCCATAGTTACTTTTGTCAGTGAGTTGGGCTGTTTGCGATGCACATTTGACAACATATTGGTTTACTTGCTGCTAAAATTAAAACATTCTGGATGGAGAGTTTTTCTATAAAAAATGCACTCTTGTCTATAAAGAAGAAAATAAGAGAAATATGTAGCAAAGGGCAAATTATAAGAAATGATTAATTTATGACCCAACAGTTAATTCAATCTATTTTATTTTCATTTTATTTTTGGACAATGAAAACCACAGCAGTTTTCAATTTGCTTAGGGATTATAAACTGATATTTGGTATGGGGGAGAGTGTAGCTCAAGGGTTTAAGGCGCTGGCCTACTGATTGGCAAGTCTGGGGTATCACCAACATTTGGGTCCTTGAGAAAGGCCTGTAATCCTCTGCGCTCCAGGGTGCTGTATCATGGCTGACCTGCACTCTGACCCCAGCTTCCTGTGCTGTAATGTATGTGACAAATAAAGGCTGTTCTATTCTATATATTCTACAATACAGAATATATCCATTCTATGTGACACATAAAGGATTCAGACCAAAAACAAGAGACTCTCTTGTTACACTAATCATTTCTGGTTTCTTTATAACCCTTGTCTGGTGTTGTTTTTTTCTGATATTACTAGTGAACAAAATTAAAAGAATCTCTCTTTAAAATAATTTCACTCTTCAATATGTTTTTCTTGGAACTCCTTTCTCACTCGGAAACCCTCAACAGTACGGTTCAACAAAGAACCCTTTTTTGAATTAGTGAGTATTGAGTCAGCTGTTTGTTTGAGCAGTTTTCTAACTTCATGTCCCAACCGTATTGCCGCTAATAATGCTTGGGCCTGGCTTCTGGGAAGAGAATTTGTGTTCACCTGTCTGGATCTGATGAAGATGTTACATCAGCGGAGAGTAGGGGCCTTGGAGCACAATGTATGTGTGTTTGTGTGTGTGTGTGTGTGCGTGTGCATGTATTTTCCATAGACCATTCAGAAGTGTGCAAGTTTGTGTTGACAGTAAGGCCTTGGAGCAGTGTGTGTGTGTGTGTGTGTGTGTGTGTGTGTGTGTGTGTGTGTGTGTGTGTGTGTGTGTGTGTGTGCACTCATAGTTGCAGTACTTATGGCTGTGTCAGTTGGGAGATGCCTGGCAAAACTTCTTACTAAGATTCAACAAACAGACCATCTCATGACTATATACTATATATTATAGCTAACAATAGTGATGCTCCCCAAACCTTCACCATTAAATGAGCATAAGGAAAGAACTAATATTTTGGGCAGGAAATTATTATTATTATTATTATTATTATTATTATTATTATTATTATTATTATTCCATTATTATTATTCCATTCAGTCATTCATTCATTCATCTTCTAACCGCTTTTATCCGATCTTCACACGGGTCGGGGGAACCTGTGCCTATCTCAGGCGTCTATGGGCATTAATGCAGGATACACCCTGGATGGAATGCCAACCCATCGCAGGACACACACACACACTCACAATCACACACACATTTATACACTAGGGACAATTTTCCAAGGTGCCAATCAACCTACCGTGCATGTTTTTGGACCGGGGGGAAACTGGAGAACCCGGAGAAAAAAAAACCCTGAGGCACGGGGAGAACATGCAAACTCCAACACACACATGGTCGAGTCGGGAATCGAACCCGGACCCTGGCGGTGTGAGACGAATGTGCTAACCACTAAGCCACCGTGCTATTATATTATTATGTACATATTGCTATTATTATTATTATTATTATTATTATTATTATTATTATTATTATTATTATTATTATTAATAAAAAAAATTGTGAAGAAATGAGGGTCAGTGTGCAGGGTCTGCCAGGCTACAGCACCCCTGAAGCAGACATGGTTAAGGGCATAAGGGGCCCAACAGAGCTGTAGCCTAAACTTATGAAATTTTAATATTTAAACTTGAAAAAAAAACTGCCGTAAAGAGTGGCAATAATTATAGAGGAATAATATTTCTTTTTGTATGCTACTACTGCTACTACTACTACTACTACTAATTCTTATTACTTTTGTAGTGTATAATATTTCTGTAAAATAATATTTAATCTGTCATGCAGGCCAGTATGCACTAGCAAGTGGTGCTATTAAACAGAAAACAAAGTGTCCGCTTTATTGTTGTTTCAGTGTTGATAACTCTTCAGAGATTTTTAGCACACAGCAGACAGAAGTAGAATCTCTGCTCCTGTGTTTTTTTCCCCCTCCACAGCGAATGCTTTACAATATCTCTGCTACGCTATAAAAATAGTAAAAGTAATGAGCTAAAGAAAGGAAGTGATGAATCACATGTTCTTTTCACCTAGCGTCTCTCTACGTGGCTGCAGAACATGAAATGAGCTCATTAAAATTCTGGCACAACTCCAGCAGTGTCTTGGATTGTGAGATTGTGACTGAGGAAAACAATACTCCTCTGTGAGAGAACATATGCTTGTGTCTTACACACAGATATTGAAATAACCTTCATGTATTAACTCATATAAAAATATTTATAAAGATCCGAGATTTAAAAAAAAATGGAGCTTTCATAAATGGCTTAACTTGTACTTGTTATATCAGTTGGGTACCTGCTATATAAATAGCAACACAATATAGACAAAAGTATTTTTTGATACCTGACCTTAGGTTTTGAATATGTTTTAGGATTTTCCATTCCACATTGAATCCCCACGTGCTGTTATAATAACCTTATAATATTACATTATGCGCTAGGTTTTAAAATGTGATTGTGGAAATTTTCTGCCACAGTGGTGATTTAGGCACTCATCCCATAGATGTTAAATTGTTCAATAGGCTTGGGGTTCAATATGGATCTGTAGGTCTTTATTCAATTCATGTAAACCATATCTTCATGGATCGGCACATGAGTCATGTCATGCTGGAACAGTGTTGGGTCTCCTAGTTCTAGTTGAAGTGAACCACATATGCCTGGAATAATATGTTTGTTGGGCGATTGGGTGTGTGGCTATGTAAGTTGGTAGGTCGGTAGCTAGATAAATCAAACCACTAGCAAATAGAAAGTAGCATATATTAGTATTTCCTCTATAAAAAGACATATTATGATCTTTTCTGATATTGTGGATATTCTGGAACTGTACTCCTGTTGGCAAAATGCTAATAGTTTTGTCCATAATAATATCTCAGTTGACGAAAAAAAGCACCACTACGAATAATATAAACATAGGAACATTATGAATAAATTCTAATAAGAAGTATTATTTTAAAGCAGTTTTTATGGTTTTTTATGGTTACAGGCAGGTGTTGTAGCCTCATCCAGATGAAATCCATAATATGCTTGCATGCTGTTCTGTTTTTTTTTCTGTTGTGTTCTTGGTTAATTGCACTGATTATGTTCACCTGCAGCTCATTGTTATTATTATGATTATTATTATTAATAATAACAATAATAAAAAATAATAATAAATAATATCTTCTCTCTTATATTCTCCATGTTTTATTCTGTACAGTATGTCTCAATATG
Source organism: Kryptopterus vitreolus (assembly GCA_030449085.1). NCBI lineage: Eukaryota > Metazoa > Chordata > Actinopteri > Siluriformes > Siluridae > Kryptopterus > Kryptopterus vitreolus. The sequence goes on from JACRUU010000020.1 coordinate 7,221,099, forward strand.
CCACAGCCTTGTTTCCTAGTATCATGTTTTTTTTTTCCGTGTATGCAGGTTTGACACGTGCTTGTGTTGTTGACGTTGAACACCATCTGTCTGCCATTCGAACCTCGCATGGATCACAATTCTTCATCTTGCATGTCCCTTTAAAAATGCCACAATTTGAGCATTTGCACTCGAGATGTTAAGATGCCGGGGTCAGAGCATAGAGCGAGCCCTGATAGAGAGCACAGAGGGTTAAGGGCTTCCTCACGAGCCCAAGAGTGGCAGCTTGCCGATACTGGGGCTTAAACCCTTGACCGCGCGATCAGTTACCCGATCAGTAACAACTAAGCTGCCAAGGGATTAAAGAAAACAAACAATTATGTCTAATTGAACCTTTCATTGCTAAGAAGTGGATTGTAAAAGTAAATTCAGGGTTATTGATCCAACACATCATGAGTCACCCATCATCAGCAGCATGATTTATTTTAGCTGCAGCTCTGTTTCGAGAAACAGTGTCTAAATAAAGAACATTCACTCACATAGCGAGGTGAGTGAAGAATACCTGTTTTACTTTCTGGAACACTGAACACTAATGTATTCATTTAGTGCTTCAGGTTCTTCCTTTCTGTTCTTTATAATTGCTAATGGATCACCCAGTGTGCTGGAACATCTGCTCGCAGTCATCATGGGAGGATCCGGTGGGAGCGAGTGTACCGCTTTGGTTCCGCTGAGATGAACACTGCACAGACACATGTCAGCATGTTTATTGTCACGCATGGCTTTGATCATGCACATGAAAAAGCATAACGAGTTGTAATTAGTCAGTATGTATATGTTAGACAGGTTGCCCAACAATCAGAAGTGCCCCGGACATTTAGTATATGCACTGGAATGCTCTACTGTGCCGAAATTGCCCGGATTTATAAATGGTAGAAAAGGCTTTTTGTCAATTAGATTTGTGTTTTAATTATTAAATCACTAAGTGCAACATGTCTAAATCCAGACGACTTCTTCCTTGTGGGAACAATGAGAAAAGAGTAAATAAAAAGGAAAACAAATTGCAATTAATTCTGTTTATTCATGGAAAGTTCATGTAAAGTTGAAGTATTCCCGCCATGGCGTCTCACACTGCCTGCCTCGCCGCGCTCAATTTTCCTTTGCAGATTGACTTCCTAATAGATTTATTCCGCCTTCCTGTTATTAAGACACACCCCTGTCCCGGCCCATGCTCTTTTGGATGCGAGTGTTGTGTGCACAAGGTGATTAATGAATCTTACCCGCCTTCTCTCAGCAACAATTCAATGTTTATCTGTGTTCTTCCAACTTTACCCTCCTTCTCGCACAGGTTTTTACTGCGGTTCTTTACGATACATTTTGCCCCCCCTTTTAGGGAATCTCAGGCTATTATCTAATAATGAAACCATATGAAATGCCACTGGATGAGAGTAGGATTCACACGGCTTTGCTGAAAAACCCAGTAGGTCAAGCCATCAAAGCAAATATTATAATGATTGACCCTGAATGTGTGTCCTCTCCGATTAAAAATCATGAGCTCCTCACTGGCATTATTATCAGTAAAGCTGTCCCACTTGTCTCATCCTTTTCCTTTCCTTAAGTCTGCTTTGCTCTCTCATGCTCCTTTAAAGCCTTCTCTCACCTTTCTACCCCACCATTACATAACCTCCTCACACTGTTTTCAACCTCCAGAGGCTCTCTCTCTCTCTCTCTCTCTCTCTCTTCCATTCCACTGCTTCTCCGATCAATACTCATCAAGTCTCCTCCATTCTGAAGCTTGTTCCCCCTTTTAACGTTGTATTATTAGTCAAAGAGTAGTTACATCAGCAACCCCTAATTAAACCTCAGCTAACAAATCTCAGTTAGCACGCCATTAACTGTTACATGGAGCAACCAAATAATATCATGGAGCACTTTACTTACAAAGAGCTAAATGACAACCACATATTGTTGGGCATAAATCTTTCAAGACAACAGGTAGAAACCTGCATCAAATAAACAAAAGGTCATTTCAGCAAGTGTCACCTGTTGGAGGAGAGCTGGCTCGATGCCTTATTTGTTGCCTTTGCTATCTCATATAGTGTGACTTAGAGGGCAGTGCTTTGTGATTTGTAATGGCACTGTCACATGAAGAGGAAAAAGGATGCAGACTGTTTAATAAAGTGCAAAATCACACGAGACAACATTCAAAATACAAAGAGTGCAGTGGACAATAAAGCTTTATACAAGAGGTAATATTTGTGAAAGTAAATCAGCTGCCCATTTTGGAACCTGTGACACACCTCAGGGAAGTGTAACTATTAATGGGAACATCTCTATGTAAACAAAACACTGTGTCAGCAATACTATGTGAATGCCTTTGCGTGTCTACACTCTGAGCCACGTGTGTTATCAACCAAGCAGGAAGGAGCAGCGGGGTGACATCACGAACAGGAAGTATAAGAGTACATGCAGCTTGAACTGGTGCTAGATTACTTAAAAGGGGAAGGAATTGTGGCAGGGATGAGGACATTGTGGCACAGATATGCATCATCCAAAAGGAACTGGATGGGTAAGAACAAACCAGATGGGACAAGTTCTGAAAATCATCCTTGTAATTTTCTCTACCATTCCCCTGCGGAGTCACCATTTCCCAGTGCTGAGCCACCACTGGAGGGGTCTCATGTGCCAGAAGTCAGGCGGCTTCCGTGAGACCTAGACGTCTTTAAAATTGCTTCACAGTGGGTGACCAGACTTCTCTCACTCTCTTGATGTTCATGAGAATAAACGCAATTCAAGAGGGAGACAGCTGTTACCAGGAGCAGTGATCAAATATCATACTGTGTCTAGATAAGTGGTTCTATGGTCTGGAGAAGCAGCACTTTTCTTGGTATTTGATTTTAACCCCAAGCCCTTCATGTGGGTGCAGAGTGAGGGTGCTAGGCCGAATGGAGGGTTCCGATATTGGTTAGGCTTCGGCCCCAGAAGTCAACCTCAGAAGCTTTACGCACAGAGGAAGAATGTTCATATAGAGGTAAACTTTATTGTTTATTTAGGTAAATCAGTCTGTGGATCTGAACGAACTCTCAATGTGAGTGAGTATATAGAACCCGAGTCAAGTAAGAGAATCTGCCATCCTTCCTGAAAACAACGAAGTACAACATGAACACTGTGTTGAATGTAGTGCCACCTCAATGGCATGTACTTATTATTTTATAACCAGAGCTGGCTGTAATCCAGCTCTGGGAGACCACATGGCCTCATTCCACAGGCAGATCTAGATTGCCAGGTAGTCTCTTAAGGGAACCAGTCCCTCGATACTACCGCATCATCAAACAGGCCAGAGAGGACAACCAGGTTATTTAGTAAAAATACTTTAGCAAGAAAGATCTGACAGGGTGAGCCACAAATGCCTGGGCTGTCATGGACTGACAATATGCCCTAACGGTCTATTTGATGGCCCTGAGATATAGATTGATCATGTCCACTGATAGTAACACCTACCTTGTCCAGGTATTTTATCAGGTAGACCTGGTAAGCCTGCAATGCCACCATTATCCTGTAGCCACTTTAATTCAGCCCCAATATGTTAGCATAGAGAGAGCGATTGGGGCCGAATACAGACTGCTCCAGGTTCTGGACAGCTTGGTGTGTAGGTGTAGGAACAAGGGCAGACCCCAGCAGTGGCAGTGGCAGGAAATGTTCATCCAACTTACTCAGTAGAGACTGTTCCCTTTTCTCCACTGGCCAAGCAATGCTTAGCTTAGCCACTGCATATGTCTTTACCTCCTCAAAGCGAGAAAGCGAGTGGAGGAGCAGATCATCTGCTATTTAGGGGGAAGAAACTGCAGAGGATCAGGCTTGTCAGGTGAGGTGAGGAAGGGAAAGGGACAGGCCCATCTCCATACCCTATGCCAGATCCAACTGCAAACCAAATGACCTCAACTGCCACTTAGCCGAAGAGAGGTTGGAACTGCGAGGTGTTTTCAAAAAAAGAAGATTGAAAATGGGAGTGGAGCATAGCTAGTCTTCCCTCTCAAGAACTGACTGAACATGCTCCGCACCAAAGCAAATAATGCACAGATTGTGCATATCCCCCCTTCGCAATAAAGGGAGAAGTACACAGTCTGACAGATCGCTGTCATGACGTCACTGTCCCTGCGTCCATCACTTTCAGCGGATTATACACGTGGTTCACAGTGTGGTCATGCAGAGGTGTTCCAGTAGCAGCTTGAGTTCCTGAAAGGGAAATATATTTGTGTCCAGAAGAAGTGCCTGATAGTACTGGGATTTGAACTCATAATCTTCTGATTAGAAGTATATTTTATTTACTGTGTTTCTATTGCTCATTTGAGATCACTTTTAAAGGATTTTGTCTTATATTTAAATGGCGGATGAAATTACTGAAAGTAAATACTCTCCCTCACCAAGCAAATAATACATGGAACACTTACATCTTATACATTATACATATTGTCCCTGCCTTGGAATTTAGCCATAGTAGGTAGAATATCGTTTTAACATTATGGCCTGCTTTCTAAAGGCAATAAAAAATTGAAATGATCACTGGAGTCTCTCTCGCCCTCTATCATGGACATTTACATCACACTCTGCATCTGTAAAGCCAACAGAATTGTGGATGACTGCACACACCTTTCAAACACACCATCAGGAAAGAGATTCCGAAGCGTTTGGGCCCTCACACCAGTTTTTTTAGCTCAAGTCATCAGACTCACAAAGAACTGAACTGGAACTGAAACTCTCACACACACTCTCTGAGCTGTGTGTAACCCAACTCTTATAATGAGAAATCAAACACATACACACTAATTAGTCATTCAATTCATACACCTCCATTTCTACAGCACCACCCATATTGTATTATAATGGTATTATTCTGTTTACCTGCTGTTTTGCACACCACTTAACCGGTGTTTTTGCACAACAGTTTGCTTATTCCTACTAATACATTGTTGCTCACAATTCAGTTATTGTTGGTTTATTGGCTATTATTCCAATTTTATTTGTCACACACACACACACATATATATATATATATATATATATATATATATATATATATATATATATATATATATATATATATATATTCATACAGAGAATAGCAGGCAGGCAGCGAAATGCTTTCTACCACTGTCAGACATGTAAACATGAAAGTAAAAGTATATAAAGAGAAATGACTTATATAAAATATACCTATTAAAATAGCATAAAGCTTAACGTATAACTATAAAGTATAGAATAAAAATATAGTACATACACTTGGAAAAAGTATATACACATTAAACAGAAGGGATTGATATATGTATGACAGAAGTACAGATTAAAGTAACCTAGTGTTATTGTCATTAATGTGTCCATGTGTTGATATTAAACTGTTTAAAGCTAGGAGGGGCACGGTGGCTTAGTGGTTAGCACGTTCGCCTCACACTGCCAGGGTCCATGTTCGATTCCCTTTTCGGCCATGTGTGTGTGTGTGGAGTTTGCATGTTCTCCCCGTGCCTCAGGGGGTTTTTCTCCGGGTTCTCCGGTTTCCCCCAGGTCCAAAAACATGCACAATAGGTTGATTGGCACCTTGTCCCTAGTGTATGAATGTGTGTGAATGTGTGTGTGTGTGCCCTGCGATGGGTTGGCATTCCATCCAGGGTGTATGCTGCCTTAATGCCCATAGACGCCTGAGATAGGCACAGGCTCGTGACCCGAGTGAAGATCGGATAAAGCGGTAGAAGATGAATGAATGTTTGCACTAGGTTACACACAATGCACTTTATGCAGCCAGGGCATCTGACCTTAATCTTTATTTGTGTTATGCAGCTCTGTGTTCTGTCATGTAGCTCTATGATGTGTGATGTAACTCTATGTTGTTTAGTGAAGCACCAGGTTTCTGGAGAAACATTGTCGCATTTCAGTGTACTGTGTTAGCTAAAGATGGTTGAAATGACAATAAAAGCTTCCTGACTTGACTTGAGACACATTACAAAAGTTTGTGTACTGACAGGTTGACTGTCATGACCAGTGACCTTAACGTGTAGAGACCTTCTGGTGTGCTGCTTGACAAGTGAGGTTTAAATGGGAAAATGAACAATAGGAAGCACGTCTGTCAGCATAATGTTTCTTCTGAAACAAGATATATTTTTTGGTATTTGATTTAAATGAAGCAAGAGAATCATGACATCTTCACGTCAAAGTTTAACAAAAGTAGGCTTTATATGACTGTTATTTGACAGAAGAAGTCTTTATAAATGTAAATTCTAAAGCTACTTGTCACAAGCAGCTTTTTCTTTTGCCCAATGAATATAATTGTTAAATAAATCGTCATCATTTGAATGGCCATGACTGACATATTCCTTGTATGTGGCAAAACTCCGAAAAAGTCCGAAAATATATAGAATCTGTACTTCACTGATTCACTTCACTTCGATTTTTCGCTGTCTTGCACAGATCAAATTTTGTGACAGTGATTAAATTGAAGCGGTGTGAATCCCGTCGAGGAAGTTATTATGTACAGTATATTTTTGTTAGGAGTGCTAATTACTGCCTGTTGTGTTAGTGTGAAATATCACCTTACACGTGGCATGTGAAATGTGTTCGTCATGGAAACATTTGTATTTAAATAATTACCGCTAAACTGGAACAAGCACTTATGTTTCTTTTCTGCATTTATTCTGCGTGAAATGGTGGATTTTTAGAGTGGGATTTATTTTTTGTTCTTTTTCAGGGTTAAAACCCAAAGCATTGTTAAGAGCAGTTATAAAACATTTCAACATAGTACTTATTAACTTTGATGTTTGCTAATTAGGCTATTTTTATACCAGCCGCACATTGTAAATACAGATTAACCGCTATATTCCAGATATGAATGTGTTGGTTTCTGGGGATTTTAAAAAACAGGACTACACTTTGTTATGCAGCAGCAAAGTTAAAAAAAAAAAAAAAAAAAAAACATACTGGAGGAAGACTGTTTAACAAGGCAGATCCTTCCAACCTCTGCACTTTAAGAGACCTGTGAGAAAGTTATACTTTCAGGAAAAAAAAGAAAAAAAAACAACGTCAGAGAAGGGTAAGCCAATTTAAGTCTAGGCACTTCAAACGTAGCGGTGACTGAAGTCAAAGGTTAATGAAAGGGCACTTTGGCACAAGGATGAAGACATGACAGGAGAATGAAAGAGTGGATTATCCAGCTCTGATATCAAAGAGTCCCTTAGCTCACTGCCTCATCATCCCCATCTCCCTCTTTCTCCACCTCACTCTGCACCATCAGCCTAATAATCCTGGGAGAAAATCAAAGACTTGAATATAGCGGAAAAAGGTAAACATTCCGGGTTCTTTTTTTCACCCATTTTCCTTTGTCTACCTCAAAAGTATCCTATTACAATGACTACTAATGATACTAATTATATGTACTAATTATATGATTTTTGTATTTCGTTATTATTTTGAATTATACTAACACAAATTAATATACTAATTATACCAGTAATTATACTAGTAATATATCCAACGGATAACATGAACAGCAATAGCACAACTAATAGTTTCATGTTAGTTTAAGTGTTTATCCAGCGTAGCTCACATCCACAAAAAGAGGTCTCATGAGACACTAGAATAGAAATCTATGGATTGAATTAAAACATTGATAAATCCTTTTTTTTTCCAGAATGTAGTGTAAATCCTCTCGCAAATTAGCTCTTATTTGGGGCACGTAAGGTTTATTATTGCTCATTTCTTTGTCGTTTCTTTTCTTCCTAACGTTCCCCCTTTTTCTTTGCTCTCTCTGTGTTATTAATCATCGGATATTGTGCTAAAACCTCCATCCTGATGGTCTTAATTGGTTTTGTTTTCAAATTGCCCATGCCACATTAATGACCACCATTAAGCTGAAAATTGTACTCCATTACCCAGTATTGGAGTTAATGAGCAACACCATAGGAGCAGCATGGGTAATGCAGTCTATCAGCTAAGTGTGATCTCTTCTGCACCTCACTGCCTTCAGCAGATGTGCTACGAGTCCATTGATCTTTAATTAAAAATCATGACTGCCTTCTGTCGCTCTGCACTCCAGTAACTTTGGATTAACTGGTAAATGCACAGTTGGTTCATATATACAGTTCCGTGGAAATATATATATATATATATATATATATATAATTATATATATATATATATATATATATATATATATAATTATATGGTTATGGTTATGGTCCATTTATTGTGTTGTTCTGAGAAAAAAAAAAAAAAAATATATATATATATATATATATATAAATTTTATATATAAATTTATATATATATATATATATTTATATATATATTATTATATATTATATATATATCTATAATATATAATATATATATATAATTTATATATATATCTAATCCTATATATATATATATATATATATATCATATATATATATATATATATATATATATATATATATAAATATATATATATATATATATCTATATATATATATATATATATATATATATATATACTATATATATAATATAATTATATGGTTATGGTTATGGTCCCATTTATTGTGTTGTTCTGAGAAAAAAAAAAAAAAAAAAAAAAAAAAAATATATATATATATATATATATATATTTTTTTTTTTTTTTTTTTTTTTTTGGTGGGGGGGATTTTTGTCAGCACAACACAATAAAAGAACCATATAATCATGTCATATTCATTGCAGATACATAGACACAGACAAAATCTGTGAGATTTATGTGCAACAGGTTCAGGATATTTCAGCATTTCCTAATATAATTTTGTACTTTTTATGATTATTAAATTAAATTCACATGTTAAAATGTAAAATGTTATTCACATTCAAATGTTACCACATTATACAGACCAAAAATGCAAGTTATACTTGATACTATCGTTTATTATGAATAAAATACATTGGAGTAGTTCTAACAGTAAATATATGACATTCACTGTTGTGAAACATCAGTGAGACATGTTAGTTCATTTGAACGCATGTAGATGAATTCCCTCAGCAGCATTCTCTTATTCACTTTCACTATATTTTTCACTTGTCGAAAGAAGGTACAAAGTGCTCAGTCCCATAGCTAGAGTGGCAAAGTGCTGAGTCCAAGACATTTTTTTGTAACTGTTATACAGTATAACTGCTTTTGTACAGAAGACATTAGTGTATCGAGAGTTATTTGTTACAAACAGAATATATTGGTTTACAGGTTTATTGTTAACATATTATTAAACTAAGAACTATAACTTACACTATTTTTTCCTCTATTCATAATATAAATAAGAAACCAAAAAAAAAAAATACATTCACTCATGTACTAAACAGCAAATTTTATACATATAGAGCTTTATTAATGTCACTTATTTCAGAGGAATTGTTTAAATATTTTAATAGGGTTAACAGTGAGTAATGATATGTGAAATACAAAAGAGAGTGAAAAAGAAAATAAAGTGATAGCATAATAGAATATTAAGAAGAACCAGTGATGTTAGTGTTGGTAAAGATTTAAATATTACTGCATGGTTAAGTTAGAATGAATCTTTCCATGTATTGTGTTTCACAGTCATTCTTTTATCTTCCAGTATAGAATGATATCTTATGTTTTTTTGTTCTTGGTTTTGGTATTTTAACAATTCAGTAAATGATCCAGTTTGTATGTTCAACACACAAACAACTAACAATAAATGCATTTCATGAAGAAAGCTCTCTGGAGTCCTCTGGTGAAAAGCTTGAATGTCTTTTTATAGTGAGATGACTAAGATGAGAGATATTTTCATATTCATGTCTCAGCACAGTGTTAATAATGTTGATGCCTCCTCTGCTTTACACTTCAGCTGTGAACACCACTAATGTTACTGTAACTTTTCTCTCCCCATGTGCTAATCTCATCTGTTCTATGCTAACTATATACTTTTTCACATTGTGTCCTCCATATGTACGTCTAAACTCACCATGTACCCGATAGTACTACACTATTACACTCTGATTTGTATGGCAAACGGGATGCGTGCAAGTGTTATGTTCAGGTGGATGACTGTTTAAAACACCTTTAGGAAGGGAAAAAAAGGTTTTATCTCAAGGGAATAAGAGGGAGAAGAAAAAAAAACGAACAGATAAAGACGGCATGGCAGCGAGTGAGATAGAGAAACACTGAGCACTTGTTCTGTGCAACCTTAATTAACTTCAAGGTTGAAAGTGTGAAATTTAATAAAGGGGACTTAAAAGATGTTAATATCCTGTCAATGTGCTGGTATGAATAAATTAAATTAAATAGAGGAATTCTGATGAGAATATGAAGCCTTTCCATAGTTTTCTCAAGCTATCAGAGATATTAGAGACATTGAATATGTATTTTTGTGTGTATGAGAACTATAATAGATGAATAGTGTTACCTGCAATCAAAAACTGTGTGCCACTTAGACATATGAAGTCCAAGAGAAGTGTATCCCTTAAGTTACAGTTGTCCGGATACTTATGAACCATATCAGAATTAATCCACACAATACATCTGTACCTTTATTCTTAACACATCACTTATTAAATAAAAACACACAGGAATAAACTACTGTTTCCTTTCAGGAACCCGAGCTGTGTCGGTAAACGCTTTGGGAATGCATCTGCATGTCATGCTCTGAACCACGCGTTGTCATGGGTGAGGTCATGACCAAGAAGTATAAATGCTTCCGTGTGTTCGGTAAACACTCTATGTTTTGAGTGACTATTTAATCTATTGTTGTGTGTTATTAAGGTGACATTAGTTACAAGCTTTCAGACCGAACGCCCTCATTTCATTCGTGGTGAGGATAAACATGTGTTATGTGTTAACTTGCACGGGAGCAGTTGCCAGAGACATGCTAGTTGTGCTCTCCCTAATGGTCCTGTTTTTGCCAAGGCAAGCGATGGTTGAAGGCGTGGGGTTTGCAAATGAATCTGGTAGAAGAAATGGAGACATTGATGGCCCTGTCTCTCTCTCGCTCATCTCCTCTCTTATATGTGGAGCTTCCCTCCCATAGCGTGCTTTTCGAGGAACCCACTCTGGCTAGTGAAAGCAATATTCCTTTGCCCCGCTTTGCTCTGAAGGACGTCAGTCTGGATAGGCTGAATTCCTTAGAGACCATATCGTAGATGAAAAACTAGACAGTATATGATTCTGTTCAGGTCCCGTTATTGGCTAACGGTGTCCCACTCAAGTGGTCCCATTCCGAGGTGGGCCCTCTGCTAATACAGAGAGTCTGGTTCTACAATGGAAACTTCATAGTTCCCAAGAAAGATGGGGGTGACTATGCTCAGATTTTTTGCTATAAATATCAATACTATAGTCTATACACCTGTTCATTGCCCAGGAAGTTTCGGAGGTTTGCTTTTGGATCTAAACCTTACCAATATTGGTTCTTCTGCTTTAACTTGCTCACAAGTGTATGGGTGTTACTCTGGCCTAGACTCCAGGACATCTAGATGCTAAATTATATCAAAGATCGATTGATGTCAGCTCAATTAGAGTATTTGGTGCATCAGCATTCAGATGTCTATCTCGGTATCTATCTCGGTATAGCGTAGAATTCTACCTATAGGCAGATGTGCCTGTCTCCCCCTTGGATGAACTCTATCCTTGCAGTGGTTTGGAGAGTGATGGAAGGACAGTCCCTCACTGTAAGGTCTGGTGGTAGTGGTATGTGATGCCACTTGGCCTCCTATATATGAGGGATCTTCCAACACGGGCAACTCACATAACCAAGACGACTCTTATGAGTCTTAAACATATGAAAGAATCCTGCGTTCTTGTCTCAAAAACCAGTGTTGTAACTCTTTGTTGTCATTTAATGCTAATGGTGGATTCCACCTTCATGCGTTCGGGGACGGTACTAGTGGTCATTCTATCCCATCCCATACAAGTTTAGCACATGTATTGTGGATGCTGTTCCACATATGGGTCCTCTTGTCTCCTAATCACCTATCAGGATCAGAAAGCACTTGATCCAGAGTATGGCAGCCTATTGGAGACACCCGGAGACAATCAGTAATGTGGGAAAAAAAAACAACAACAACAAAAAAAAACACCAGTTAAAGAAAAAGTGGTTTCCAAAACTGCAGTGTCACAAATGCTATCAAAGCTGCAGTTACACAAATTGTGTTTCTATCCAAATTCTTATGGACCTGACTGTACTGTATATATAGTGCAAAGGAAAATAGAATTAGCCACTGTGGATACATAAAGATTTCCAATAGCATCACAAAATCCTACTGACCATGCAAGTGACTTTAGCCAATGCTTTCTTTTGTGCAGCATCTGCAAAAGCAAATTTCTGCTTCTGAACAAGCACACTTTAGAAAAGGATTATGTGCTGATGTTCGGCTCAACTTGCACACATGATCCTGCCTTAGCTAGACTATATTACTTTTATTGATCATCTCTTTGTACCGTGTACTCTGTATGTTAGTGGATAATCTTCCTCAGCAGAGTGCTGAAAAGTCAGCACCTTCCTCATTACATCCCAATCGCACATTCCGATCAGAGACATACATTACAACCAATAATCTAAAGCCACACCGTGTCAGAATGCATGATGTTTCAGGATTATAACTGCATCTGCGACACCGTGCGCTCATGATTGTAACGCTCTCTTTAGAGGCACTTTCTAGAGCTTGAGTCATTGCAGTCTTTCTCACCCAAACCCTGTACATTCACTGTGTTGTAAAAAGCTTTGTAGGAAAAAAAAAGCAAATATTCTCATTTAATGAAGACTAATATGTTGTCTGTGTCAGCTGGCAGCTGACCTTGCTGTTTGCATAGGTGTGTTAGGATAAATGAGCAGGGCCTTCATGTGAGGAGGTCAGAGATGCTTGTTACCAGCGCTGGTGAATTTGTTTCGAAGCACAGATCAGGCAGGACTGGAGCAAATCTCAAAGGGGAACACACAAACATACACGTGCACATACACACAGTCGAGCTTGTATATCACTATCAGCTATATCAGTAACAACACAACATGTTCCCAGTGGTCTCACAAGCACTGTAATATCTGAGTGTGAAATTAGACTGAAGAAGGTGAAAATGAGTACATAAACAAACTAACTATGTTAAGCACAATCCCCATCTGGGACTGTTTTGTATGACATGTCAGCAGTAATTGAAAGCTGTAGATTTGGAGACATAAAATCTGTTTAAGTACAGCCCCGTCCTGTTATTGTCTCTAAACTGGCATTAAGACACATTCCCTCAATCAATAGTCCAATCAGCTGGGGGGTGGATCTATACCTAGGCGATCTATAGCATTCCGAGACATGCTGGATGAGCTGAGTGTGATTAAGACACGGTTGGATCAGACAGCTGCTAACGCACATAGCACAACTGGCAGGGAAAGCTGAGGTTGGGGGGGATGGTGACAACTCCTGATTATTTTTGCTGGGAGGGGGATGCAGGTGACAGTAAAAAAACAAACAAAAACATCACATGCAAGATTTTTTACATTATTTAATTGCATGTTTTTGTCATGGGTTAATCTATTTTCATGTCTATTAATAATACATTTTAGCACAAATTAGGCACAAATAAGGCAGAGGTTGGTCTGTCTTAATTTTAGATCCTGTTTGCTTTTTGTGGTAAAAAAAAAAGAAGAAAAATTATATTTTCATAAACATAGTTTATTACACTGATGTGAAGGTTGAATGTTGATGTTCCACCTCTGCCAAGCACCCACTGCTGATCCCTTGTGCAATCACTTTCACATATATTAAACTACATCATGGCTGACCTTGTACAGCCTGTACTACACCCTTACAGTGGATATACTGTAGAAAATATACAGAAATGTACAGTATGCCAAAAGACACTTTAACTTGATCATTTACTCTAGTATAAGTGCTTCTCGACCACTTTTACACCTTTTGTACAGCATGCCATTTTAATTTGAAAACCTAATCCTATTCTTTACCTCTATTTAACATAATTATTTTATCCAACATTTAAAAAATAAATAAATAAAATACAAAATTCGGGTGGCATGGTGGCTTTGCGGTTAGCACGTTCGCCTCTTACCGCCAGGGTCCAGGTTCGATTGCCGTCTCGGCCATGTGTGTGTGGAGTTTGCATGTTCTCCCAGTGCCTCAGGGGGTTTTGCTTCGGTTTCCTCCCGTTCCAAAAACATGCACGATAGGTTGATTGACACCTTGGAAAATTGTGAGTGTGAGTGTGTGAATGGGTTGGCATTCCATCCAGGGTGTATCCTGCCTTAATGCCCATAGACGCCTGAAATAGGAACAGGCTCCCCGTGACCCGAGGGAAGATCGGATATAGCGGTAGAAGATGAATGAATGAATTAATTAATACAAAATTCTATGCTATATAAAATTGTAATTTTAAATTATTATTATTTTTTTAGCTTTATATGAATATATCCATTAGAACTGTTCAACAGTTAATCTATGGTCTCAAGTGGCTGAATTGAAATTTTGGCTGTTCGGTTGACTCAAGTGCTCTCTGCACAAAAGAGCTGGAACACCTTTCTTTCGCAGCAATATGTGATTCTTTGCCAAACTGTTAGAGGCGCACAATTGTGTATGATATCTATTGATTTGGTACCATTGTCACGGTGGCTCAGGGTGGAAGGGTCCAGGGCAGAGAAATGGAGGCTTGAAAGAGTCCGGTTGGAAATGGGGTAGGTCCAGGGGCTTGAGCAAAGGCAGCAGGTCGTAGCGTAGGAAGGAGCTGCTGGAGAGTCTTCAGGGAAACCTGCAAAGACAATCTGGCAGCGAGGAAGGAATCTAGAGGCCTTTAAATAGGGATGGTTCTCGCGCAAATCTCACTGGGGTGTGGCCCCGGAAGTGTCCTGAGGACGTGGCAACCATAAAATTTAATTCAATTGAACTAGGAGACCCAAAACTGTCTTAGCATGACGATGCCTGTGTACTTCATGAGAAGATATGTTTTAAATGGGTTGTAATGGCCTGCAATAGAACTTTAAACTCAACCCTATTGAATACCTTTTGGGATAAACTGGAATATTAATGTACCCATGCCTACATCAGTATTTAACTTTACTAATGACTTGGTAGCACATTGAGAGCAATATTTCCTCAAGCACATTTCAAAATCAAGTGAAACATCTTTCCAGAAGAGAGGAGATATGGTCATATATCTTTAAACATTTGTCTATATAATGTATCTTGTTGAACTGATTACAGAAATGGTTTCAACCTAACACAGAGATCCCCGAACATGACAAGTCACAATGACACAGTCATGTAAAAAGGAAAATACACCCGCTCTGAAGTCTATAACTTTACATGCCAGGAAATAAATAAGATCAGTTTAGGGAAAACATAGCCTCCGATGAACAACATCAAATTACATATTACAATTTGCACGGTGGCTTAGTAGTAAGCACGGTTGCCTCACACCTCCATGGTCCGGGTTCGATTCCCGTCTCGGCCATGTGGAGTTTGCATGTTCTCCCCGTGCCTCCGGGGTTCTCCGGTTTCCCCCCGGTCCAAAAACATGTAAAACCAATTTTATCACCAGTAACTTGAAGTAATTGTTTTCCATGTGACTTTATAAGTCTGTCACAAATGTTGTCTATACGTCTATACAATATTGCTTTAATTCATTGAGATTTTCACACGTTTGCTTATTGCAAAACTCTTTACCAATGCATTTCAGTGAGAATGTTCAGGCTTTCCAGGCCATTCTGTAGTAGATTCATGACCCAATTTTGGCTAAGCTTTAGCTGTTGGACAGATCAACACACATTTGACCAAAGGAATTCATGGTCGATTCAGTGACTGCAAGGTAGCCATGACACCCATCCATCAAAATAATTGTCAGGTCAATGTTTATGAACGGTATGTGCTGATGTTTATATATAATATTCCGTGTTTTGTTTTCACAGAAAGTGATGCTTTGCATTACAGCCAAACATTTCCACTTTGGTCTCATTTGTCGGAAAGATAATTGATTCCGAAGTTATTATTTTTCTTTTTGGGGAGGGCTGTTCATTGCACTGCCTCAGGAAATTTTCTGAAATATCCACTCAGAGAACATTTATCAATTGTCATAAAGGTTTCCACATAATAATCTTCATTCAAGGATGATGAGCTTTAATTGTTTGGAAATTGTCTTTTAACCGTTTAACTCCTAAAGTTGATGGGTAGCTTCAATTAAAAATTAATAGCCTTTATTTGTCACATATACATTACAGCACAGTGAAATTCTTTTCTTCGCATATCCCAGCTTGATGTTGGTAGTTGGGGTCAGAGCGCAGGGTCGGCCATGAAACGGCGCCCCTGGAGCACAGAGGGTTAAGGGTCTTGCTCAAGGACCCAAGGGCGGCAGCTTGGCCATACCGGGGCTCGAACCCGGATCTTCCGATCAGCAGCCCAGCGCCTTAGACCACTTGCTTTGCTAAAACCATTGCCAATGTTTTTCCAGCATGGAATTGTGTTAACAAACACTTGAAGGCTCTAGACCAGAAAACTAGTAAATAGTTAATAGAGGTGGTAACTCTTGATCAGTTAATCAAGGGCATGTGATTAGCATCTGCTACTTATGCTGCTACTCAACCTCTTAATTAATTTAGGTTTAGTAAGGGTTTACTTAGCATTTCCACACATGGTCTCCATTTGGGCTTGATTTTTCTTTCAAATAAAACACAACAGTTTAATGTCAAATGTGGGGGGCACTGTTTCTTAGCAGGTTCACCTCAGACCGCCATGGTCCGGGTTCGATTCGCGTCTTGGCCATGTGTGTGTGGAGTTTGCATGTTCTCCCCGTGCCTCAGGGGTTTTTTCTCCGGGTTCTCCGGTCCCCCCGATCCAAAAACATGCACGGTAGGTCTATGGAAAAATTGTCACCAGTGTTACTGTCCCTGTCTTACTGTCACCTCACCTTACTGTGAGTGTTTCTTCCTGGTGCAATTGGTGCAGAAATTACATGCAATACACTGCTATCTTCCATTCTGATCAAGGAATTGTGTCTTCAGTGAGTGACCCAACACATAGAATCTGTAGTGGGATACTGTGTTGTGATGGTATCAGAAATCTGACAGGGATTAGTGACACATCTCTGATTAGTTCCACGAGCGCTCAAGAAAAGACAACAGGAACCTCACAACACCGGGCTCAACTACTGTCAGCAGGCTGAAGCACCGAGGACCCAAACATGACTGCTACACGCAGGAACCCAAGCTGGGAGCTCAATAATGAATATTCAAGCTAGCGTTGTCACATGAAGTATAAAAAAGTACATCCTCCAGTGGTTGTTCTGTAGTTGAGTATCAAGTTTGGCAAATAAATAAATAACCTTGCTTACATGATCTCCTGCATGCATAGGAAATGTTTAAATCATGTGTAACTATGCTGGTGATGTTAAGTGTACGTTTTTAATTGGTTGTCACACATATGCATGCATGTTGTATGCAGGTAGTTGGCATGTGAGTGTGTGTGTGTGCGCGTGAGACTGATTCCGCTAGTTGTGGCAGGCAGCCAGATGCACATAAGCTGATATGCACACATGATGAGCTGCGCAGGGAAGATGACAAAAGAGCGAGGGCAACAGGGACATGTCTCCATGGTAACAGGAGACAAGATGATGAGCATCTCCTCTTCCTCCCCACCACATGCCAAATCCGTCTGACTCTCTGTCCCTCCTCATTAACCTCAGCGCTCGCTCTCTCTTTCTGTCTCGCTCTCATTATCACGGACCAAACGCCTCAGTCCGTCCACACCTGTGACCCTGTGAGAATGCTCCCTTTTAGGCCTGAGGAGTAAATTTACATCAGAGCTTTATTAGAAAAATAATTACAAAGTAAAAAAAGAAACAATAAATGTGTGTATTTTGAGCAATAGTTCAAAATGTTTCGCGACAAGCAAGACAGTTTCTTAAAAGTGGCATTTGGGTTAGTAATAAAGTAATACATAGTAAGGGGCAGGATACATTTGTGGCGTATGCAAATATCATTGAATATAACAATGCATGCTTGTTGCAGTAACAAAGTAAATGTAAGTTTTTGCTGTACTTAAGTAGCATTTCTGAAGATTTGTTCTTCACTGAAGTTTTCCTATTTGGGAAATTTACTTTAATTTCACTTCATTTTAAAGTCTACATTTTGCAAATTATGTCATTCCTTTGCATTTATCATCAGTGAATAAAACCTAATTGTTCAAGCATACACAGCAAGTCCACCACTCAGACTAGAGCTCTGTTTTGAACAAGTTTTAACTGACACTTGCTGCGTATTTAACATGAACATTCAGTGTCCATTCAAGCGCAAGTTTTGAGAGAAATAAACAAGGGAAGAAACTACTGACTCTATCTTGCCACAACACCTGTGACCTTATTTACATAATTGCATAAATAACTTTTTGGGCCCATGATCATTTTAATCGATAGCAATCAGTGTATCTTCAATATTATTAATAGAATATTTTTCAGTGTTTCTCTCTTCAGGGAGCCTCTAGCAAAAAAGTGAATACATTTATAGTAGATGAATATACTTTACAAACAATTCACTTCACAACCAATTTTTTTAATTGGTTTTATTTATTTTTTAGATATTCTATTAATGCATTTATATATATATATATATATATATATATATATATATATATATATATATATATATATATATATATATATATATATATATATATATATATATATATATATATATATATACAAACATTTAGAGCATTTGGCAGACACCCTTAGAGTGACTGATCAATTGATGGTTAAGGGCCTTGCTCTAGGGCAGTTCAGTGGTGGTGATTTATATATATATATATATATATATATATATATATATATATATATATATATATATATATATGTATATATATATATATATATATATATAATTAGAAAGCTAGGGTCACAGCATTGAAGCAGAGAGGTTTAAGGACCTTGCTCAAGGGCTAAACAATGGCAGTGCTGCTATTCAGAACCTAGGCCAGAACCGTAAACACTTTTCCATAAAGATTTCACAAATGTATGATAATGTATGCCACATTATATTGAAAATGTGGAAAAACCAACAACAAAAGAGACCATGAAGAATTCACTTGAGGGGAGGTGAAGGCCTCTAAATCTCAGTCATGGCTCCACATCAGCCTCTCTCTAACTTGGTAAGATTGTACAACACTGCTTTAGATTCCTATTTTCCCCCCTCTTTACCTTTCACATTAAGAAGGAGTAGGCAAGATTCAAGAGTAATATTCTGCATCATTGCACACACAACTGTTATTGCAGAATTCCTCATTAGGGTTATTCTAAGCCCTGCTGGTGACTTTTGGGTGCTTCTAAATCTCATTTTCCATATGCCTAGTGCTATTTACTCCTCTGTTGTGCACAGTAGAAACATTCTCAGCAGTGGTCTGTGGTTAAACAACTATTGTTAGCAAATAGGCGTCAATAGGAAATCCACTCTCACCCAGTAAACAATTGTTTTCAGTCATCTGTCAGGCTGCAGTTTCCCTAGATAAAAGCATCATGACAGGTCACATGGTTCTAGTGTCAGCAAAATGTGACTGAGGATTGTTAAAGCAATAACTCATTATACCAGGGTTAGACCTATAGTTATAAACTAAAAGCAGTCTAAAGGGCTGTATATGTCTCAGCTATTTTATGCAATTCGTCCATTAGGAAAAATCATATTACATAAAAAGTTGCTAAGCAACATGTTACTAAATAAAGTCATCAGTTGCAAACCCATACCGAGTCAACTTTTTAATTCATTTTTCTTTTCCTGCAATGCAATAAATAAAAAAAAATCACTCATTCACTTTTGTAACTACTTTTTTCTTGGTCAGGGTCACAGTGACTCTAAAGCATACACCCTGGAAGGGATGTCGAACCATTTCAGGGTACCATGGAGCAGTCTCCTTGGAACAGTGAGATGGAAATGCTGCCTGCCAGGTAGGTTTTCTAACAGAAAAAGAATTACAGCCACTAAACTGCTGACTAAACACAAATACCTCAATAAAAGTTATGATTGCATTAGTATTCACCTCTATTGCAGAGAAACCCTTGGATATGTTGCCCCATGTATGTCGCATAATACATAAAGTCACTGTTACATTAAAATAACACTCGATCTCAATTTTAGAATAGTTTCTTCCTGGAAGGCTTCAACGTATATCTCTGTGACAGAAAAGATCTACAGTTCATCAGATATCCATTGCCCAGACACTTTATAGAAGATCAAGATCAAGAAGAAGCCAATAATTTAAAAGCTTTGCTTAATTAATTGCATATTGGAGACTCATTGGAACAAATCTCTGAAAAAGTCTTATATGACCAAAATTGATCTGTTTGGTCTTGGCACAAAAGTGCTATGTTTGGCAGGAACCCAAGACTCCTTATCAGCCTGAGAACAATATTCTCAAAGTTAGGAATGACCATAGTAGTATAATAGTAAGTTTAATCAGCATTCACTGGTAAATAAGTCAAGGTGAAGTAATACACATTTACACACATACTAGAATATGACTGCAAATGACTTCAGACTGGCCAACAATGCACTAGTGGTTCATAAGCAAGAATCTGAATGTGTTATGATGGCCCTAGACCTTAAATCAACCCCCCCCCCCCATTTATAGGTAGCAAGACTTTAAAGATAGCAGTTAAAGACCATTTCAAGTTCATTATTGTAGCACTACATGATGTGAAGAAGTTTAAGGGGCGAACACTTATGCAAGGCACTCTAAAGCTTCTGTAGTTCGGCAGGCATGTGCATGACACGAGGGGAGTCTTTTAACTAGTGGGCTAGTAGTATGAAAAACCTCATTATATCACAGCATCACCTATAGTCTGCTGAAAAGCCCCTGTGGCGTAGAAACATAAAGCTGTTAGAAGCCTCGCTGCTGGAGTGAGCACCTGGCATCTTATATCACTGTCACTACATTAAAAACAAACAAACAAACAAACAAAATCCCACCCCAGGCAGTCAGCCTTCACTTCTACTCGGTTATCGTGACTGGTAAAAAATGATCGCATCATTTGATTTTTGACTTCGCAACAATTAAAATACTTGTACTGTGCAAGGACAAGGCAAACATCCAGTCATTCACTATGGCAAGACTACAGAAATAAATGTTAGGAAATCTTAGGAACGCAGTTATTAAGACCTTTATAAGTTTGGAAAGAGCTACTTCATTGTTTTTTGAGACGCATGCTCCTTTTGTGTATATGACGCAAATTATGTAAATACACGTAGGAACTGGAGAGTGGAGAAGTGGAAGAAAGGTCTGTCCAAATTTGACATTGTTGGCTCTAACAGAAGACCTTATATAAGACGGAGAACAGGAGAGAAGGTGTTAGTAGACTGTCTCACACCCACAGTCAAACATGGAGGTGGACACTTAATAGGTTGGGGGGTGTTTTGGAGCAGGGAATGTTGGAGTCTTCTTCTGGGAGAAAGGAATAGTGAACCAACATAACTCCCATTCCGTATTTTAACGCCATTGCAATTCTCTTTGAACTGAGGCTAATTGTAACCTACTTCAGTATACAACAAAAAATGCCTCAAAGCATACCTCGAAGATTTGTAAGCATTATTTAGAGAGCAGCCAGCTTGAATGTTACCTGTCAAGGAATGGCCTGCCTAATCACTGCACCTATTGTAAATCCTACTGAACTGCTATGGGATGCACTGGACCTCAAGGTCAGAAAGAAATATCTAACTAGAGAAAAACACCTCCGGCATGTTTTAAAAGAGGCACGGCAAAGTATTTCAACGAAGTTTAGAGAAAATATTTAGATGTTTTGATGACAGTGTGTGAAGCTGTTCATGCATAGGGTGGATTTTTTTAATGAAAAAGAAAAAAGTTGAACATTAGAGCAGTATTTCTATTACACCATGTGCAGAATTATTAGGCAAATTAGTATTTTGACCACCTTTTTATGCATGTTGTCGTACTCCAAGCTCTATAGGTTTGAAAGCCTACTACCAATGAATTATATCAGCCGATGTGCATCTCTGTAATGAGAAGGGGTGTGGTCTAATGACATCAACACCCTATATCAGGTGCATAATTATTAGGCAACTTCCTTTCCTTTGGCAAAATTGCTCAGAAGAGAGATTTGACAGACTCTGAAAAGTCTAAAATTGTGAGATGTCTTGCAGAGGGATACAGCAGCCTTGAAATGGCCAAGCTTTTGAAGCAAGATGTTAGAACAATCAAGCTTTTCATGGCAAATAGCCAACAGGGTCGCAAGAAGCGCGTTGAAAAAAGAAGGCTTAAAGTAACTTCCCAAGAATTTAGGAAAATCAAGCGTGAAGCTGCCAAGATGCCAATTACCACCAGTTCTGCCATATTTAAGAGCTCCAACGTTACTGGAGTGTTAAAAAGCACAAGGTGTGCAATATTCAGGGACATGGCCAAGGTAAGGAAGGCTGAAAAACGACCACCACTGAACAAGAGACACAAGATAAAATGTCAAGACTGGGCCAAGAAATATCTCAAGACTGATTTTTCTAAGGTTTTATGATCTGATGAGTCTTGATGGGACAGATGGATGGGCCCGTGGCTGGATCTGTAAAGGGCAGAAAGCGCCCCTCCGACTCAGACACCAGCAAGGTGTAGGAGGGGTACTGGTGTTGCCTGGTATCATCAAAGATGAGCTTGTGGGACTTTTTCCCACAAGGGTTGATGATGGAGTCAAACTCAACTCCCAGTCCTACTGTCAGTTCCTGGAAGACACCACCTTCAAGCAGTGGTACAAGAAGAAGTCTGCATCTTTCAAGAAAAACGTGATTTTCATGCAGGACAATGCTCCATCACATGCCTCCAAATACTCCACAGCGTGGCGAGCCATGGCATACACATGGCCCCCTTGTTCACCTGATCTGAACCCCCATAGAGAACCTGTGGTCCCTCATGAAACGTGAGGACAAGGAGGGAAAACAGTACACCTCTCTGAACAGTGTCTGGGAGGCTGTGATTGCTGCTGCACACAATGTTGATGGTGAACAGATCAAGAAGCCGACAGAATCCATGGATGGAAGGCTTTTGAGTGTCCTTGTAAAGAAAGGTGGCTATATTGGTCACTGATTTGTTTTTGTTTTGTTTTTGAATGTCAGAAATGTTTATTTTGTAAGTTTTGAGTTGTTATATTGGTTTGCCTGGCAAAAATAAATAAGTGAGATGGGCATATATTTGTTTTCTTTATTAATTTGCCTAATAATTCTGCACAGCAATAGTTACCTGCGCACACAGATATCCAAGATAGCCAAAACTAAAAAAAGCCCCACTCCAACTTCCAAAAATATTCAGCTTCCATATTTGTGAGTTTTTTGGGTTGATTGACAATATAGTAGTTGTTCAATAATAAAATGAATCCTCAAAAATTCAACTTGCCTAATAATTCTGCACTGTAGTATTTGTTTTGACAAACTAATCTCTGTAACATTAAATGGCCTAGTTTGTTACATATTAAAAAAAGGAATGTGTGTCTTAATAAGCAATGTAGATACAAACTAGACATGGAACATTTCCTGAAGATGTCCCGGGTGCGACCCTCTAATCCTGCTGTCTGTTTTGTCTTTAGTGCTGTTTAGCATTTAGACACCAAAAATGCAGTTTTGGGCTTTTTCTCCGGGAGGGGGGTGGCCAATAATGTCACATGACGTCATCAAATTACCCAGCGTCCGACTCTCGTTGAGATGCTGAGCGTTGTAGATAAACTAATTAAACTAAATATAAAATCCATTCATTTGCAATGAATCTCGCCACACATGGGCAACACACCACATTTTGGATTTCTACATTTTATATATAATGCTGGCTAACGTAAAAACAGAAAAAGAGCACTTTTAAATAATACATGATAAATGCAGATGTAAAAAAAAATGAGCGAGAGAGCGAGAGAGACAGACATACTTCATTTTGTCCCTTACCAGGAAAAGCAGAAGAAAAATGAATAAAAACATTTTCAGACATGCGATTCTGCATAGCAGTCGTGTCAATCTTTCCAACAGCATTTCTGTAGCATCTGTCTCCATTAACATCTTTTGTGCAAACTTTCTACCGAAAAACACTTTAATTATCCCGCTCTTCCATAATCGCATGCGGAACTCATTCTCAACACTCTATACTCAGCAGCTCTAGTGCGTCTGGTCTACTATAAAAAAAATAGTTTCTACTCAGTAGGCACTCGATGTAGGCAAAGTTGGGTTTGGTAATTATAATGTAGTATGCGCAAAAGATTTACATCACTAGTGGCATACCTGTTTTTCCTTAAACACCTATCTCTTAGAACCTTATGAATTTCACCTCTCTTGCAACATCATGGCAAGGCAATAGCACGAAATAGTTTTCCCTGTAAATATTGATTTTTCATGCTGGCAGCTGAATAAAATGATCTTCGAATCTGTTCACTGTGTAATGAACTATTTCTGACCCAAAAGCAAAGGTATTGTTGTCTCAGTAAATGCAGCCATTAATAGTGCAGAGATACTTATTGCTTTTCATTAGAGATGAAAAAAAAAATAGCTTTAATACCTACTAGGAAGTAACATTCCATTGATTAAACAGTAGTACAGTTTAGTCGTAGTATAAAGAGCTGAACAAGATTAAAGAAAACCTACTACATAGTCAGAAAACCATATTTTTATGGCTGGACCAATAGTTAGTAGCATTACACATTATGCATAATGTTTTCAGATTTTCCATGTGTTTGCCCTTCTGTTCATCCATCTGTCCTGGATCTCTGGAAGGCATGTCATTTTTATGTAAAATGATCACTATATATTGAAAAAAAAAACCTGTCTTTGAAATAGATGGACTCTTTTTACCACCTTTTTTTCCAAAGTCTATTTTAAAAGATGTTTTAGGTGTACAAATAAGCAGCTCTACAATAGCTGAAACATGATTAATGTTTTCAAATGTTAATGGTCTGTGTAAAGTGTACTGCACAAAATTAATATAAGATACCTAACTAGCAAAGGTGACGGATTGTAATATTATTGCATGGTAAACTGAGGTATGGGGTACTGGGGGGAAGACGTATGAATATGTGAAACTGAATATAATTGGCATAAGCACTATTTTGTGTGGAAAACTCCTGGCATTGCATATTAAGTTTGCCATTGGGAACCGTTGTTGAGTTTGACTGCGCTTAATATTCTTTGCTAAAAATTCTTTGCTAAAAAGGAGTTGATGTTAAATGATTGATATTGATTGGGAAAATGTTAGAAGGATGATTGCATTATCATTAAAACACTTAAAAGTGTCATTAGTTTGGAAGTGCATTTCGAGAGCCATTTTGAGTATTAAGGCCACATGGCCCACAGAACAGCACACAGCTATAGATTACGCAATTAGCATTACATATGTAGTATGCATGTTGGTTATGTTTACATTTCACAGTCCAACACCTTAACCACTGGGCTACCACCTCCCTCCGTTTAATGTTGTTAATTGTGGTTTGAGTACTGTTACTACTCATTTATATTTTGGAGGTGGGTTGCAAAGTGCAAGTGGTTTCCAGATATTCATAAATGTTTAAATGTATACTAATTCCTGAGTAATTATACAAAATTAATAACTGATAGAATAGTCTTTACTGATCACATATACATTACAGCACAGTTAAATTGTTTCTTCACATATCCCAGTGAAGCCTTGGAGCACAGAGCGTTAAAGGCCTTAAAGGTTGGCAGCTTGGCGATACTGGGGCTTAAACACTCACCTTCTGATCAGTGGACCAACACCTTAAATCACTGAACTACACCCACCCCCTTTGATGAGACGAATACCTGTCAAAGGTCATTGTGGATGTTGAAATCAGTTATAAGGATTGCATATACATTTTGCTGACTGCGCTTAAAGTTCCCCTTTATAGGCGTACAACACATACAATCCTAGCATGTCACTAAAACTACAGCAGCTTTCCACTGAAAAAGTTACAGGAAGTTACAATATGAAGCAATATGTGGTTCTTCTTCAGACTATTACTGCAAAATTGGGAGCACACAGTTATGCAGAATGTCTTTGGATGCAGTGGCACATTCAATTTTCCATTCACTTAAGCAAGTGATGCACAAAGCAAGATATAATTTACATTGGTTGGTGCGGAATATCAGCCTTTCTGAAATTTTCCACATTGTGTAGCTACCCAGCTGATTCTTTATTTCTTTATATAATCAATGTATTGCTCACTTCAGTGTAGCTTACTTGTTAAGTTACTTGATTTCTTGATCACTACTTTATTGCTACATGAATTACTATTAAGTTAGTGGTATTTTATACTAGTAGGTTACATGTATGGTTGTATATGTATGTCGTGTTTGTGCTGAGTGACTCAACATGACAACCAGTATATCATCTCTAGGTATATAAATGCAGTCTCCAAAGATCCGGGCGGGGGTGAAGTATTGTGCCCCCTGCCTGAAGAAGGAGATATCTTCTAGGTGAAAGCCATTCATGACTGCCCCAAATCATGAGGGAAGCATCTGTTGTTAGAATTACATGATGACAAGGAACTCCTTGCATTTTGACAGGAAGCAGGGGTCTGTGACCAGGGCATTGTGACAGGAAGCAGGGGTCTCTCCAGATTTTCAAGACCCGTAGAGCTCACTGAGTGACCTTTATTGTGCGGAGGGTATTTCCCTGTGGGAGAACTTTTTGTGCCTGAGTCACCACTGTAGTGGTCTCAGGTATAGGAGGCCTTAAACTGCTTTGCAGTGAGTGATGCCTTCTTTCACACTCCTGACTGCCGTAAGGATGGAATGTGTCTGTTTCCAAACCCTTTGCCACACCTGTAAGCCCCACAAGCTCAAACATGGCAAAAGGGGGGTCATATAAGCATATAAATTAAAAATGTACAGCCGGCTCCCTTGAGAGCCATTCTAGCATTGTCCAACTCCATTGCAGGCAACACAATCTATGCGTATCCCCCCTGTAATATACATAGATGGGGCATGGAGGAACCCACAACCTAAAAGTGTGCTTGCTCTTAAACACCTTCTTCATTTGGACACATTTTTTTATAATATAGAAAAACAATTTGATAAACAATTCACAGATGCAAACACACGCAGAGTGCTTCCTAAATTACAAAGAAGCTGATGCTGACTCCATGCAAATGCTCTTTATAGCTTCCATGCGGCGTTGTTGAGGGTGCACCCTTCAATTGGACTGACTGCACACGTGATACAGAGCATGTTCCCAAATGTTGCGACACAGTTTGAGGTCTTGAAAAGTATCTCACCTCAGACTGCACTTAATTTCTTGCATCATTTGCTTTAAATGGTTGGTGGTGTTATTGACGCACAAGTCATAGTTTTGTACGTTTTGTGTTTTTGCTTTCATGCCTTTTACATTTTTGAGAAAAATTTTTTTTACCTTATAAAAAATTTAATAAAATCTGCAGTTGCATCGGATTATCCTCATGTATAGGAAAGTATAATAATATATAATATATAATAATATATAATAATAAGTATAATAAAGTTAGCTAGAAATTATACTAGAAATTAGCATATGCTAAGCATAAGAATGTAACACTGAAATGTTACAGAAACCGAAATCTCATTCAAGTGGAGTGATACAGCTTTTTGGACATCACTGTCATTAGAGTTGTGAATCACACAATGCAATTCAATTCACATCCGGTTAAACTAAGGAAGCCCCACAGGCAAAATGGTTTGGTGACTGAAAAGCAATGTCAAGTACCTAGGCTTCCTGCTGTTTGGCAGATGTATTGCTTTTTGTTTTTTCCTTTTTTCACTACATATAGAAAAAAGTAGAGGTTAAATAATTGTAAAACTAAAATAACTGCTTGCTTGTAAGTACTTTTTACATACATGATAGGTATGTGCTTAATTAATTCCACCAATAAAAAGTATATTATATATATATATATATATATATATATATATATATATATATATATATATATATATATATATATATATATATATATATAGCTTATATACAGACCTGGTCTAGGCATCTGGTCTGCCTATCTACAGTAACGTCAAAGACATTTTAATGGGGAGAAGGTGTGCTAATCCCTTCCTTTTTTCAGTATGCAGAACCCAGACACATGAGGACATTTTCTTTATTTAGGCTATAATAACTCACTATGATATACATTATGCACATGGTGTCTGTAATGTATTCTCCATGATTTTTGTATATAGTTATCACAGAGTATTTGTATTAGCAACCCTCTAAATGCTTAAATCCAGCTCTCTCTACAGTTTTATACAGTCTATCCTTTGCTTTCTTGGTATCAAAATGATACGCTTTCCTACACAATGGTGTCTGCTCGGTGATCATGATGAGCATCATAATGTTTTTAGTATACTTTGGGAAAAATATTACAAAATGGGCCATGAACGGAGACAAAGAAACTTTTCCTGCTCAAAAGTTCAAAAGTTTAATGTCGAAGGACATTACTTCACACCAGTCGTTGCTCAAACCTTCTTTTGGGAAAGCACTTACTCTTAACAAACTCATCAATAACCTCCTTAGTCTACATTTGACTCTTTTTGAGCAACAAATCCAGTGCACGCAAATGTTTACTGTCTGGATGAATATTTATGTTTGGGCCCCTTTATTAAGGATAATCTTGTTAATTTGATGATTCTCATTAGGTTGTGGTCAATTGCTTTTAAAACTTGCCATTCTTTATGTTTCCTCTCATTCTATATCTCATATTTTCTCACTCTCTATTGTCTTATTTTATGTTTTGTCTTAGATTAGTTCTATGTTGTTTGTATAGGGAGGTGGTAGCCCAATGGTTAAGGTGTTGGACTCTGGACCGGAAGATCACAGGTTCAAACCCCACCACCACCAAGCTGCCACTAGTGGGTCCTTGAGCAAGGCCCTTAACCCTCAATTGCTCAGTTGTAAGTCGCTCTGGATAAGAGCGTTTGCCAAATGCTACAAATGTAAATGTAAATGTATTCCCATTCCTGAAACACCTTATATTCACAATTGATTGTCTCTGTGTGCTGCTCACAATACAAATTCACTGAACGCTGATTTTGCTACGTTACTTTATAAAGTGTGGGAGTTATTCTTTCTTGTCCAGGAAGATAATTATCCTAGAATTGATCATTGGTTATATTGTCTCACTGGATGAACAGATTAAATAATTGTAATGTCTGTTCTACTTCAGTTCATTCTGAGATCTAATCTAAATATTTATTAGTAATTACAACTTATAATTACTCGTAGATATTTACCCTTCCCGAGCTTATTCACTATATGGGTATAGTTTGCATGCATGCTTTGTCAGTGTCCTGACCTAGAAATGTCAAAATGTTTAAACTGGACAATATGTTTGTCATTTAACCTCTTTTGGAGGTTTTTTCACATTACCTATGACCTTACCGGTGTCCTTTACCTATGTTCCATATGGCCTTTTTCCTTGACTTTTTTTCTATTTTTATTTTCCTCTATTTTATCTTCAGCAATATTTGTATGTATAAATAAAAGGTATAAATGAGTGTGTGAATACATGTTTGTTGGACTGCAGTACTCTGGCATCCATGATGTACTCCAACCTCTCCACCAAGTTTTCTTTAGCTATAGCTCTAGCTATAGTTAGATTCAAGTGAAGATCTGCTTCAAATGATATCTGTTGCTGAGATAGTAGGTGGACCTCGCTATGTTTGTTTACTTAGGTTTCTCCATTTGATACAAGCTGTGAGGATTTTTTTTCTGGCAAATATAACATGCAACTCTGTTTTTGCGGGTGTTACTTTTTAACATCATGCAGTATTATTGGCCTTCCAGATGGTGCACACTGAACATAAAAATCTGCTTGAACAATTCTTGTACTCTATGAATGTCTTTATGTACTATCTCCAACTACGAGGTCAGGATTATCAACTCTTTGTGGTGAATAGAAAGGAACAATGTGTTAATGATCCTCCTGCACAGTTGAGATCATGCAAAAATGCATCATGGCACTTCCCCGGATGATCAATATTAAAATCGATTATTTTATAATTGGCTCTAACAAGCCTTTGTAATATTATCCAAAGGCTTGATGGCACAGTTGTTGTGCTGCTTGACATCATAGATCCCTGCACACAAGGGGCGGACAAACTTTCTCTCATCCTCTGCAATCACTTCCAAAATGTCTTGTACAATCATTAAAATAATCCATTACAAAACAGCCACAAGGTGTAACAGGCTCCAGTGACAAACAAACTAAACCTGATTATACAACTCAACATACTGAAACTGTAGCTGTGAGGGCAGTTTGGGCAGTACATTAAAACTCAGTCAGTCTGAACTCCAGGAGAAAGTAAGTAGATTTTTTTCTCTTAAAACACATAGGTTATCATGAAACTCCAACACTTATGCACAATAGTGTCTTGGAAAAAGAAAAGGCACCTTTTATTCTAATAATGTCTTCAGGAAAAAAAAAGATGTCCAGTGTTATGGCCTCAAGTTATTAGTATCTACCTTTCTTCCCGAAGCTAAAAAGGTGTCTGTCGGCTATTATCAATTTTTGTTAATACTGTTCTGTGTGGCCAATTATCCCAGTACTACATTTAATGCAGGAGCTCAGTGTTTGGCCAAATTGAAGAGGTAATTTGCTACTGAATCAAATTGGGGAGGTCAGGCCCTTCCACAGCTTCTGCAGCCATTAATAGCCATCTTAACTGGACACTGCAGAGCTCTGCCAGAAACATCCCCAACTGTCTTATAACTAGCCGGCAATTACACTATATTTCACTGTCTTAACTGTATACTAGGTTTAATGTCTGCAGGAGTGAAAACATACAGTCGTTTCAAATGCAGTTCTTAATATACGATACATTTACCTAACTTCTGGTCTGTAGTCGACAGAGCATAAGAAGTTAAGTCAAGCAGCACAGTACAGTGCAAAGTATTTAGAACAATGTTCCTAGATGATCAAGGTATTACATAGAACACACATAGCAACAACAATTACATAAAGTGCACTTTATATTAAACAAATACAGTATACTAGGAACAATTTACTAGGGCATTATCCATATTTTAATAATGTACTGTATGCAGTATAAACAAAGGTTTGTGGACACCTGGCTATACAATTTGTGTGTGCTTTTTTAACAATGAGTCCTGTTTGCTTTTATAATAACCTCCACATTTCTGAGCATATAGATTCAACGTTAAGGGAATTAGTAAAGTCAAGTTGTGGTGTAGTATAAGGAGTATATGGGTGCAATCAGGAGTTCACATAGTGTATGTAAATATATTTGACATTTGCAACCGGTTTAGTGTGAAGCAGTACCATGTAATTGCAAATATATTACTCGGAATACATTTAACGAATGAAAATAAAAATGTTCTTGCTCCAGATCTGTGTGGTGTTATCAAATACTGTGATAAGAAATATATAAAAAAAAATAATAGATAATTTAAAATAGAATAGGGGCACGATGAATGAATGAATGAATGAATAAAATAGTATAAATGCTTGTTACTGTACATCCCTACTACTGATAGTTGGTGTAGCTTC
Source organism: Kryptopterus vitreolus (assembly GCA_030449085.1). Classification (NCBI taxonomy): domain Eukaryota; kingdom Metazoa; phylum Chordata; class Actinopteri; order Siluriformes; family Siluridae; genus Kryptopterus; species Kryptopterus vitreolus. The sequence continues at coordinate 7,252,558 of JACRUU010000020.1, forward strand.
CCAAAAGGCAAATAGGTTTGGTGTTGAATACTCAAATTGTTATTGTGCACTACAATCAGAATAAAACCTACAGATGGTGCAGGTTATGTCAAAACACACATCTCACGTATGTTTAGTCACAACATCTGGAAAAAACATCTCGTCTTGTAAAATGTCTCAACTTTACCTGCACATACAAAAAAGACACAAGGTTAATTTGACATGTTACTTTCCCTGGTGACTGCTTTATAGATGTCAGAATTACAAGGTCCCTTGATACACTGCTTATTTCACGCTTACTTGGGGTTGGTTTGATAGCCTGCTGTTTGTCTAATTAATTTATTTCTACTTATTATGAGCCAGTGGAAGCCCCTCATGTATTATTTGTACACTCACAAGCATAAAATCTGCCATTTCACACTTTCTTTCTGCCACTGAATGTATCATTCTTGATATAATCAGGATAACAAGGATCCTTCCTTGGACAATGACCAATGATGAGAATTAATCAATTTGTTATGTGTTACTTTAGACCAGGGATCACCAACCTTTTTGTAACTGAGAGCTACTACATGGACAGCGAGTCATATAAAGGGCTACCAGTTTGAAATACTCCTCTGATCTGTAACATAACTTCCTTGTTATATTATTATTATTATTATTATTATTAATGACATTTATCTATGTAAATACACTTGACAGTGACTATCAACAACGAATTAACTACATTTTACATTATAGACGCATCTCACTGATGAGTTGTGCACTTTTTATAGCAAGCCTGAGAGCTACTCATGTGCTCCTTGGGGGCTACCTGGTGCCCACGGGCACCACGTTGGTGACCCCTGCTTTAGACCTTGTCATAAAAGGGCCTATTGATGACATTACAGTAAATAAGCCAGGGTATAAGTCTATACAAAATGTTTCTGTTTGAAGAGTGACACAGCACTTTGCTTTGCTTCTGTCACCTTGTCTTAAAGAGCTGACTAAGGGACACTTATTGTGTAGAAATTACAAGCCCCTTCCACAGTAAAGCTCTAACTTTGATCAAACTGCATTACAATAGTTTCACTTTCGTAAGAAAAAGCAGCAGTATCAATCCCACGCTATGATGCCATATGATGCCATATCACATATAAAACTTAAAAAATGTTCCATCTGGCCAACACTTGCCACAAACAACACTTATCTTTTAAATATAATATTTGGCAATATTAGCACTTTTTGAAAAAGGAAGGACCCAAGGGCGGCAGCTTGGCCATTCCGGGGCTCAAACCCGGTTCTTCTGATGAGCATGAATGAATGAATGAATGAATGAATGAATGAATGGATTTTCTGGATAAATTGTTTGCGTATATATATATATATATATATATATATATATATATATATATATATATAATATATATATATATATATATATATATATATATATATATATATATACTACACTACTTTGGACTAAGAATGAATATGTTTCATACATGTCTGATATTATTAAACATAACTGAGAGATGGATAGATAGATAGATAGATAGATAGATAGATAGATAGATAGATAGATAGATAGATAGATAGATAGATAGATTTATTCCTTGCAAAATAATAGCATATTTTAACAGTGCTCTTAAACAAACAGCTCATGTTTTAACATGATGTAAAGTTACATTATTTTATTCTGTTGCACCACTTGAACAGGAGTGACATTAAAACCTGTGACCTGTTATTGTTGAGTTGCTGAGCGAGCCATGGAGCAAGTCCGGAACATTAGTCAACAAATGCAATGCTGTCTGCTATTTTGAATTCCATCATTTCACAATTTTCAATTGAGCCGGTCGTATCTTGACAAATAGGCTGAATAAACTGTCACAGAGGATAAAACTCAATCTACTGGCTTTCCAGGCCCACCCAAGTGAATGCTCTGCTTGTCTGACTGGTGAGTGTTGGGCTTAGATGTATTCCTTTTCTAAAATTGCTTCTAGACAATTGTTCCATTTTTTGGACTCTCGAATAGTAGAGAGCTTTTTGTTAGTGTACAACCATTAAATGTGTGCAGATATGCAATCATTTGCATTCATTTCCTTTTTCCTTTATATCTGTGTATGTGCATGTTCATATGTGTGTTACAATATTTGAGATCAGCTTAGACCTTTAACAAAAAGAGTTTTCTAGATACAACACATGGATGTTATATTGTTTTTTTCCATATTACAGTTCTTTTTTTTTATTAACGACCCCTTCCCATGAACATCTTGTCTTTTTACACTGTTTACACATGATTGTTGAGTTTAGAATTAAGCAAGTGTCTGAAAATCTGATATCTGTGTTTGATCAATTGCTTTATAGGGGTGACAGGAATGCCAGGAGTGTGAGGGGGCAGGTTACACATATAACCCAGACACATTCCCTTTCAGGAACTCTTTGGGAATGAGTGTACAATACCACCAGCCTGACCAGTCCCTGTCTAGTGTGGCACAGTTAGGTCGAAGAACTGAGGGGCCAGGAGTGGCACTATGGTCAAGGTTTTAGAACCTGACAAAGGCCAGCAGGATACACCAACTTGCAGTGTTGCAAATGTCTTGGAGGGACACTCCAAATGGAAAGGGAAACGGAGAAACCTTGACTGTTGGAAATATCAAGGGAACCTCAGGCAAGGGCTTGAAGGGAGGCTTGACAGGCCTCTAGAACAACAGCCAAGTCCCACAATGGCACTGAACGTCACACCCGAGGCCTCAGCCTCCGGTTCCTGTGGAGGAAATGTGCCAGTAACTGGATCAAGTCAGCAAGCAGAGCATCATAACAATCCAGTCCTCAGACCAGATTTGAGACATGATTTGTAAGCATCTTGAACCTGAGCCTTATTAGTGACCATTCTTTTTGGGAACTATGAAATAGCATCTGTAAAAACTGCACTCTCTGTTAAGTGTAGGAACCATCTCAATGGCCTTTGTTCCAAAGACGACATTTAGAGTGATCCATAACTAAAGCCTCCTCAGGTATACTCCGAGAAGGAACCGGAACTAGACCTGAAAAGAATAGTGTAGCCTCTTTCTACAGTGCACAGTGCACAGGCATTGGCAATAGTTTTCCTTTAGTAAATTCCTTCCTTTAGGGAAAACACTGCTGTTCTGCCTCTGTTGGATTTGATGTATGAGCTCTTGAATAGAGAGTCACAGTGTAGAACAATGAGAGACAATGAAGCATGGAACAGTTCCTAATGTTAATGTTGTGTCTGCGTGGCTAATAAAGAAAAATGGACGAGAAGTGCTCCTTTTAAATACATTGAAATACTTCTTAAAATGATATCTCACAAATTACTGGGTCACTGTGTCAGAGAATTCATTTTCGAATTCGCGAGCAAGAGCATTTTCGGCCATTTTCTAAATGACTGCAGTAAAGCACATTTGGTGAACGCTGCATGTTTCTAAGATTAAGTTTGCCTTTGGTTTTTCATTTAAAGATGAAACACAAATCCACTACCTGCATTTATAAACGATTTCTTTTTTGCACTTTATTCAGTTTACTGAAAATACTGAAATAGATAGATAGACAGACAGACAGACAGACAGACAGACAGACAGACAGACAGACAGACAGACAGACAGACAGACAGATAGATAGATAGATAGATAGATAGATAGATAGATAGATAGATAGATAGATAGATAGCGCTTCAGAGTTTCATCAAAACAGTGTATTTGTATATTGGTTACGTCCTGAACTTTTTTGCTTCTCTGTTACACTAGTACACTACAAGTAACTTTCATCCAGCTGCGATCTGCCACTACATCTGACAAGAGTGCTTTTGCAGCTTTGTGTGTGATGCTGTGATGAAATGTACCACTGGGACAGTTTTATAGTGTAATTGCAAAGTATGACCACATAGCATGCAGATAAATACAGGTGCACAGAAGTAATCAGGCGAATAGAACTACTTAGTAACACCAAAATAGGATCATCTATTTTTTTAGTGATTAATTGTACAAGCATAATAACAGTGTAGTTAGATAATTCATGGTTAGGGATTTTAGTGAAATATTGAATATTAAATCATGTGGTTTAATCCTTTATAAATAAATAGCACATGCCATGCAACACAATGCAATTTATATGACTAGGGAATATTAAAAATAAGTAATTATTATGACAGAAAATCAGGCCAACAACCACACACCAGCATGGATATTTAAAGCCTTTTAAAGCCACTGTATTTAAAAAGTGGGATTTCAAACCTGAGACTATTTGAAAGGTTTAGTCTGAATTTGGTTGGACTTGGTGCAATATATAAGTATTGTGGATTACACAATGTGACAAGCATTGGGGAATGTATTGTTTCTACTGCTGTGCAGAATAGCATGGCGAAAAAAAATGTTAATTAAACCATTGGGTTCACAATGTGTGAACACATGAATCAATTGAGCATTTACATGGAGAATAGCTTTGGGGTAGGTGTGGCGGATTGAATGGGAACAATTACACTGAATTACAGATCCAGACTGCAGCAAGCTCGCCAATTTAAAGTCTGTAAAAGGTCTTACAGAAGCAAAAACTCATGAATTGCAGCCGGTTTTTGTTAGTGCAAAGGAATATAATTCCGAAGCCGAGTTTCTTACGGTTTCATTTATATAAAAAAAACCCACAATGTTACAATACTTATCACAGAATGGGTTACCATTTTAGCTCTCATTACTTCGCTTGCTCTCCACTGGAAATAGTCGATCTGCACAATCAACAGCCAGTGATACGTCGGGGGGCCTGTTGGGAGCAACACACTGATCGCAAAATGTCAAGAGGGAAAGTTTGGGTCTTTGCCCGCTTATAAAGGGGATAAATTCTCCTTGAGTCAGTAATAAAGGAACGACTTTATCGCCACCGTTTCTGCTCACTTATCTATAATTCAGACTCCGGTGCTGACTTTTAGTGAGCAAGCTTATTAAAGCTCGTATCTCAGGAACGTCATGAACAGCCCATTGGGTTGAAGGGGCGGAGCATCTAAAACAGTTGTAAATCACATTCTCATTGGCCATGCCTGTGGTGTGTAAATCAGCGTTAATGGCCTAAGATAAACCTGCCATCATGGACAGAAGGTCACTGCATTCATAAAGCATTTCTTTAGGGAAATCATTTCATTACTTGATCATTATAGCTGATAATAAGGTGTTCAGAAGCCAAGCTGTACTAAAACTGTGTTCTTTTAGCAATTAAAAAATGTAAATAGAAATAGAAACAAAATTGTACATGTAATTATTTATACAAATCTACATACAAGCCAGTCATACGGAAATGGTAAATGCATATAATCATGTCCTGGCTGTTTCTTCTGTATGTTTATCATTCTAGTTTAAGATTCCTATTCTTGGCTGACAGGATTATAAAATGATGTGTTTTAATGGTGTTGTAGTTCACTGGGCATTTTTTTGTTTTTTTGGAGATTGTTGTGGTTAAAACTTTGAGGAGATCGTCAATGTATTGTTAAATACTCAAACCAGCTCATCGAGTTTGATGAGTAATTAAAGCTCTTGTATCTACAATAGTGAATGCATTCTGCATTCTGATTGGCTGATTGGATAATCATATGTACAAGTAGGCGTACATGTTCCTATTATAACAGATGGTGACTACACACTCCCACCTTAGCCAAATTTCTATAGAAGTATAAATAAAACTTATATTAATCTTTGGTGGTACAGAGTAAATAGTTAGCTGTGGAATTATTAGTAGTTATACTGCATTTCTCTCTCTCTATCTCTCTCTCTCTATACATGTATACACAGTGATGCCTTGGTGTTTGTCGGTAATCTATTCCTTGGAAACCGACGACCCCTGAACCGAATTATCCCATAAAAATTAATTGGAAAATAAATGAATCCTTTCCATAACTTTGTGGTCGACCATTATCTTAAATAGTGGATAAAGGTTCCTCCGATCACAATCGCCATACCAAAGAAAAATGCCAACCTCATTTTCTACTCATCTAAAGAGTTATCCGAAAAGTTCTGTGTGACCGTGGCTGTCGTCCACATGGGCTGCGTATCATCATCACAGCTCCGGCGGAGCTCGAGGTCGGGCTCTCAGACACACCATGCCGCAGATGCTCTGAATTAAGCCGAGCATGGCACAAACTGAACCACACCAGACTCAGCTGAGAAGTTATTTGGAAGAGGAAGCAATCAACTCTGAGGGTGCTATTTTATATATTATATATATAATATATATATATATATATATATATATATATATATATATATATATTTCTTTATTTTCCCTCATTGACCTCAAGATGTGTCTCGCTTTATCTTACACATCTATTAGAGTTCAAGCACAATCAATCACATTACAGCAAGGCAGCACATTGATTTTAATCCAAAATACATTGATATGAGGCCGACAGAGACAGTGTTGTGAGAGATGCTTTGCTTCTATATGTCACACCCACACAACAAGTGCAGCGTTTTTCTGTTGTACAAACACAACCCTGACTAGACTTCTCTATGTTTATCCATTACAGTGCCAATTTCCAATTTCAACCAATGAGGCAATCATAAGTGCAGTTACCAAGTAGTCAAGCACAAATCACATACTACACACATTATTAAACGAAACAGGTAATCTCCACCTGTCAACACCCATTCCCTTTATAGCTTAAATACTATTTTGTCTTTCCTCCGGTAAGTTCTAGACTCCGGGTTTCATGGAAGGCATTCTATTTGCAGCAGAATTTATCTTAATGTGTTGAAACATTCCTTGTCAGTTCACTACATCAGTGAACATAAAGCCCTAATCAAATCTGAAAGCAGCACTAACTGTGTAAGCAAGTTGCTATTCATAAAAATGAAAGATGGAAAATGAGCTTTTCTGTAATATATACACTATATTTTGCTGTATTTCCCAGTATGTGCACCGCAGATGTTTTGGCCCAGTAGATAAATATTCATTTCCTCCAATATGAGAATAATTGAAAAGGAAATAAATATTTATGGTCACATGGGAATGTGCTTAATACAAGTTCCAACCACGTTAGTTATATTTTTCTTTTCAATAAGACTTCAATTTGGCTCAATGCCATTTCATAAAATAAAAAGAGAAGAGTTTTGCTCGGGCAATCTGAATTTATTTCTTCTTAAAGTGTTAGTAACACGCAAAGGCAAGCAATTAGAGATTCAAAAGGTATGTTATTTATTCCTGAAGATGAATAACGGAGATTTTTATTAATCAAAATGTTCAATTACTTCACAAAGATGAAGAAAGATGAAGAAATTTAGATTTGTTTGTATTTAGATATTAGCCTAAACCACATGTATGTATCCAAGTAAGTACATATTATATTATAAGTTATATATTTGTACATTATATAATATAATATGCATTTAAAACTTACTTATTTATACTGACTTACTTATTTTCTCTTGCAAAGTAGGTGAATCTGACTTTAATATTTTTCTGGCCACTTAAACTTGCTATTGATTATGTCTTGCATAAAGTCCTCATATTGCTCAATCCAGTGGCACTCTAATAACAGCACACATACAAAGATGTAATCATTGATATTATACATAGTGATATAGCAGCATTTGAATTAAGATTTCAAATCGTTTTTTTCTTAATTAACCACAGTGTTCCAAAATGTCTCCAGCTGTTCAGTAATATTTTTATTTCCTACTAGGGTTGAAATAATTTGTTAAGTAACTTTTTGATTACAAAAATGCAAATTATGTGTTGTGGTTATGCTTCGTACAGAATACTTAGACTATTCATTCTTATGCTGTTTGTTATTGAATGCTTTGTTTAGTCCATTTTACGGCACTCGCAGCTCTGTGTTTCCACACGGACCACTAGTGCTGTCGCACCACACTATAAACTCTCTGGGCTTGTAAACACAAAATATGCTGGAGAATGAAAAAATGGAGGAATGGAGAGAAACCGCAAGACCCAGGAGAAGATTCAGGACATAGAAAAATACAGAAAGTCTGGGATCATCATTTAAAACAAAGTTCACCATTTAAAAGTAATTTTTAATTGGTTTTTGTGTATTTATTTATTCAATTGTGTTTGCATTTTAATGTAAAATTGCAAGTCATTGTGTTAGAATATGCACACATGTATTAAAACACATATAGTCAATAGCTAGAGTCCAAGTTCCTACCTACAGCTGCTCAATAAAAGGGTGATGTATGAAATTCATTCATTCATTCATTCATTCATCTTCTACCGCTATATCCGATCTTTCTTCGGGTCACAGGGAGCCTGTGCCTATCTCAGGCGTCTATGGGCATTAAGGCAGGATACACCCTGGATGGAATGCCAACCCATCACAGGACATACACACACACACCACACACACACACCACACACAACACACACACACACACACACACACACACACACATTCATACACTAGGGACAATTTTCCAAGGTGCCAATCAACCTACCGTGCATGTTTTTGGACCGGGGAGGAAACCGGAGAACCCCCTGAGGCACGGGGAGAACATGCAAACTCCACACACACATGGCCGAGATGGGAATCAAACCCGGACCCTGGCAGTGTGAGGCGAACGTGCTAACCACTAAACCGTGGCCATTTGATGTATGAAATAATAATAATAATAATAAATAATAATAATAATAATAATAATAATAATAATAATAATAATAATAATAATAATGACAACAACAACAACATAACAACATTTATAATCTAATAATAATATCTATTATTTTTATTATTATTATTAATTTTATTATTGTTGTTGTTGTTCTTATTATTAATAATGATATTTATACTTATCTGGTTTTCTATATGATCTCTTATTAAATGTGCACAGGAAGTTTTACGAAGAAAAACTGCTGCTGGTAAAGAATAAACAGAGAATGTTGATGCCTGCATATGATCAGTACAATTAGCTTGTTTTGCTAATTAGCTCTGATGTGTGCTAACAGTAATTTGTGTTAGCTTTGGAAATACTTGCACTTTGGCTGCTACTGTTTAACTCAACAGAGACAATTAACATTGAACACAAACCACTTGTAACTTTTATTCTAGTAATAAGGTAGGGTAACATGTCGAGCTAAGTTTAAATAAAAAGCTACGCTAATGCTAAACTACTCCTTCTGAATGAATAGCTAGTTGCACCCCAAGTTACTCGAAGAACGTGAACTACACAAAGTGAAGAATATCAATTGTGATAAATTAATATATACTTCATAGCAACTTATTTTGCATTTGTATTTATCAAATCAATGATAGCTGCCATATCGTAAACTTGACATACATTTGATCAATCAAAAAAGCACAAAAAGAAAAGAGAGCTTTCTTTCACTTCTCTTGGTTCAGTGTGCTTTTGCATATTTAGTTAGCAAGTTAATGTATTAAGAATGCTAAGAGTAAGCTTATTAATATATCTGCTGATAAATATAAAGAGTGACACAAATGAATGGGCTATACCAGGGGCCGTCAACCGATACCAGAGCCATTTGTACATGTTTCCCATAGTAAAGTAAACACTGGGAGCCACAAAACCATTTTGACATTTAAAATAAAATAACACTGCATACACCGTCCAGCCCCCCTCCCCCCTTTATGTTATGTATAAACTAAACTATAATGTGTTTCATTTATGAACTCAATGAACATCTCCAAAGAAAAGGAAATTCCATTCCTGCATGCAACAAAAACATTGTGAACTGGGTTGAAGGTTACTCAGGGTCTATATGAGTCCCTCTTGTATTTATGAAATAAAGAGCCAAACTTAAATTATCCACCGGCAGCGAAGTAAAAATGCCGCCCTCTTCCTGTGTGCCATCATCCTTTTACTGGTGTGTGCAGGAACAGAATAATAAAAGGACCATTTCACTGAACAATGAAAAAATAGGAACATGTGTAAAAAAAGAGAAGGCAATAAAAATATTTATCATTCTTGGGTAATGTTATTTCTGCTCCTGAACATCAGACCACAGCGTCTACACATCAGAGTTGTATATCGCACTCTGTCGGGTGTGACGCATATTAAGAGTTACAAGATCTTAAAGTCACAAGATCACCATAATCTTCTCATTTAGAATTACATTTTAAAAATGAACATACTAAAATAAAATACAATTTAATTAAATACTCATTCATTATTTTCAAAAGCTACCGGAAGCCACATCAGAGGGATGAAAGCACCACATGTGGCTCCGGAGCCGCTGGTTGCCGACCACTGGGCTATAGACTATGCCTGTCTGTAAGACTGTAAGATTATACTGAAAACACACTGGATTGGATCAGGTTGTGAATTTTTTCACACCACTCTGAACAGAACTTCTTTAACGGCAACACAGGATCCAATTTTATCATTCAACCAGTTAACCTGCTCTATTTCCTCAGCAATTTAGTGGTAACAAAAAAAGAGGAGAAAAAGAAATCACTCTGCCCTGACACATGATTCATGTTGGTTTTTTTGTTAGGATTGTTGGCTACTAAATCATTGATGAATGCGCAAGCGGGGGTTTTGTGTGGAAATGGTTGTGCAGTGATGTGACCATGTTAACAGCATTCTGCTTCTTGACGAATGATTGCTGCTAACACACCATGACTGACAGCCATGTTCCTCCCTCTTATTGGAAGGTAATTACTTCCCGAATAACCGCTCTTGTTCATCCCTTCAGCAGCTTTCAGGACTTCACCAAAATGTTTATTGTGAACTGAGCAAACCGACGGCTTTGAAAATCACATTCTTTCTCGTGAATTTTGCTATTTTACTCAACACCATCCATTGTCTTTGCCTGTTTTATCCGTAAGTCTTTCCAGTCCTGTGGAGATCTATTTCACCAGCTCTACTTGCCTTGAAATTCAGTTCAACCAGAAAGTCATTTCTGATCTTTACTTTTAATTAACTCAGGAATATGTTCAGGTTGGAAAGCATACTTGCTATACATACATATATACTATATATATATATATATATATATATATATATATATATATATATATATATATATATATATATATATAAACAGTATTTCATAAATTAATGTCACTGTTTTACAATATAATAATTTTCACCACAAAATGAGATTCCTACTGATTATATCTCCATAGTCAGCAATGCACCAGAAAGAAGCACATTCTGACTAAACTGTAAAAAAAACTTTTTTCTAAACAAATAAAGAAAAAACAAGATATGACGTTATTGCCATGTTAATACTATGTAATAACCAATGTGCTATTACAATGTTATTACTGTATTATACCAACATGTTATTGCAATGTTATTACCATGTTATTACTATGTAATGCATGTGTAATTGCATGCTATTACCTATTATTAAGTTATTATCAAGTGTTATTACAATGTTTCTACTGTGTTATTACAATGTGTTACTAAACTTGTTATTACAATGAAATTACACTGTTATTAATATTTAATAAACCAGGTTTTCTACAGTGTTATTACCACTTTATCAGCCTGTTCTTACAATGTAACAACCCAAGTGTTATTACAATGTTATACATGTTATTACAATGTAATGTGTTAATGTGTTATTACAATGTTATTATTATGCAATAAGCAATTATTTTATGTGAAAAACAGGGTTATTACCCTGTTATTACTAAGTAATAACCTATGTGTTAATACAATGTATTACTATTTAATAAACTAATTGTTATTACCATGCTATTACCCTGTTATTACTTTGTAAAAACCAACGTGTTTTATCAATGTTATTGCTTTGTAATAACCAATGTGTTTTTACAACGTTATTACTTTGTAATACCTAAATGTTATTACAATGCTACCACCGTGTTACTACTGTGTGATATTCCAAGCATTACTGAAGATGTTCACTCTGACTGAATGGTAGAGATCCTGTACAGAAATGGGACAGAAGTTCTAGAATGACAGAAATCACTGCAACCCTCCACCGATCTGGGTGTTATGGAAGAGTGGCTAGACAGAAGGCTAGACAAGGTTTTGAGAGTGCCAAATCCATAGAAGCCGTTTCCAACAGGCACCTGAAGGACTCTCAGACTGTGTGGATTCTTTGGTCAGATAAAACCAAGCGTATTACTTCTAAATGTAATGTCTGGAGGAAACCAGACACCTATCATCACCTTCCCAATCCATCCTAAAAGTGAATCATGGGTGTGTTTTTCTGCAGCAAGGATTCTAGCAACTGGTCATGGTTGAGGAAAAGCTGGATGAAGTGAAGTACTGAGGTTTCCTCAATTAACCTTTTCACAATGCTCAGGACGTCAGTTTTCAGCCAAACCTTTCTTACATTACAACAACCCTAAGCACACAGCCAGGACTCAAATATATCTGGAGAAACCTGGAAGTGGTATATCGATAGATAGCTAGATAGCTAGCTTGCTAGCTATCTAGCTAGCTAGATAGATAGATAGATAGATAGATAGACAGACAGACAGACAGACAGATAGATAGATAGATAGATAGATAGATAGATAGATAGATAGATAGATAGATAGATAGATAGATAGATAGATAGATAGATAGATAGATAGATAGATAGATAGATAGATAGATAGATAGATAGATAGATAGATAGATAGACAGACAGACAGATAGATAGACCAGATGTTTTATATATCTGGTGTTTTTACTTTGTATAAAATTACTTCATCATTCTCTCTTTCTCTAACACACACACACACACAAACACACACATACACTCTTGCTATGTCTCTCTCACTCTTTCCTTTTCTCTCCATCATTCTCAATGTCTCTGATTGCACTGTGAATTTCCCAGATGCAGATGCCTGGAGGGATATAAATAGTGCATGTGTTTACCAATATTTTTGTGTTTATAGTTCTACAGCAGTTTATCAACTCATTTTCTCATTGAAATGAAGGACATTCGAGCAGGTCTGGGTATACGTTTAATTCTTCCCTGCTGCTGGGGGGAAGAACATGAACATGAGGGCACTTATTAGCTGTTACTAATACTGCTACAATGATACACATAGGACACATGCCTTATACTAATATTACTTCTGCTTGAAGCCTCTCACCTTCTACTGGTTTAAAATATCGGCTTCAATTTTGAAACCAGAAGGACGCGTGGTGCACCAGCGATGTGTGTCCTTCGGGTAGCGGATCTTTCAAGGACACAGTGCAGCAAACGCCTCATCTATTGACAGAGCGTCCTGACCGAGTAGTTGAGAATTCATGGTAAGAGTTGAATATGAGCTTCCCAAAATGGCTTTAGGCTTTACTGCACTATTAATGACTCTGAAATGGACACTTTGTAAACGTGGTCCTATTTTCTCATTTTCTATCAAACGAATTCAAACATTAGTGAAAACTTTTCCTTCATGCATCGATTAAGGCTTGGAATCACTCTGGAATAACGGTCCTGAGAGTTTAATTCAGTGTAGTGCTGTTTTGTTTATGAACTTAATGATGAGCAAACTAAAACACTGATGCACAGAGAAGCACTGGTAAACACTCAGTGGCAATGCCTTATTAGCTTGGAAGAAAGTTTCATATTCCCTCAGCTAATAAGGCATTATTATAGAAATGTTTTACCAGTCAATTGTATAGTCACTGGTCATTTGCTTGTTTTTCAGAGCTATTTATTGAGCAAAGATGCACAGTAATCACAAATATATGGTAAATAATGATAGCTTTTATGACTGCTTTAGAATGAAATTAAAGACTATATGTTACCTTTCTGATGATTATCACAGACTGAAGTGGCACCGAATAAATACTTTTCCACAGGAAATATTGGACAGGCATGATGCTACCATCAAGTTTGCTAGCTTTATAGTTTAGAAATCTTATAGGTATTTTTTTCATTCTGATTATCAGTCATTCTTCAGCAAATTCTGAGAATGAACACATGGTGGCCTGGGTATAGGACAGACTCGGTCATGTTCAAATTTGTCTGATCAATACTCAACTACTAATCACATACACGTGAGATCAATCGTACTTCACGGTTCTTAAGAAATTCCCTTTTACCTGCCAATTGTGAAGTACCAAGGAACGCCTAAAACACGGAGAAAGCTTTTTAAACTCTCAACCCAGTGCATTTCTGTTATACAAAATTGCATTTACATATTCAGAAACATGGAGATGATACTCTTAGTGAGGTATGACTTTAAAACATTAAATCCTGTCTCTCATTGTGGTGGTACGATGCGACTGATGTGACATCTATACTTGTGTAAAACGCTATCTCGTGAATTTACTTCCTTCTGTATGTACAGTGTTTTAAGATTATGACAAGATTAGAATGATTCTTTGGAACTCTGTAAGCTTTTACATAATTACATATTCTTTAAATTGACCTTAAAACATGTTGAAAAGAACTTTTATATACTACCGACACATTTTGCATAAGCTCTCAATAAAGTCCTTGCATGCACTTTTTGCTATTAGACACTATAGCATATCTTTTGGATATTTCTGTGTTGATTCAAATTATGAATCTGTCTCATAAGATATTAACCAACCCGAAAGTGATTAAATGACTTTAGATATGAGCTGTTCTGTAATTTTAGGAACACAATTGTTCTGAACCATGTAGTGAAACTGGGTTAATATAATATTAATTTGCATAATACAGCTCATTGACTATTAGATCATATAATTGTACATTATATCTCTTCTAGACCAAGATGTAAACGAGCACGTTTGCTGTAGATACAGTGTATTGCAAAACTTTTCATACCTCTTGAATCACATTTTACACGATGCATGATGTTAAAGATTTTTTACAAATAAAAAGCTGAAAAGTGTGCAAATGTATTCACCCCCTCTTTACTCCAATCCCCCTAAATAAAATACAGTACAATAGATTGCCTTCAGAAGTCACCTAATTAGTAATTAGAGTCTACCTGTGTGTACTTAAATCCCAGTATAATTACAGATGAAGGTCTCAGAGGTTTGTTAAAGACCATTAATGCACCAACAGCATCGTGAAGACTAAAGCACACAGATCAGGTCAGGAATGAAGTTGTGGAGAAGTTTAAAGCCGGGTTACTTTATAAAAACAGATCCAAAGCTTTGAATGCCTCATGGAGCACTGTTCAGTCCATCATATGAAAATACACTGCTCCAGTGGGAGAATCTGTCCATAGATTAGACAACTATTAGTCATGCACTCTAATCTGGCTATAATGTGAGAGTGGAATGAAGAAAGGCATTGTTGACAAAAAAGAATAAGAATACCTCAAATAGGCATCATTTTATCAATGCCCTGCATCTTTCTATCAAGCTTCCCTGTCCCCGCTGAAGAAAAGCATCCCCACAGCATGATGCTTCCACCACCATCTTTCACGGTTGAGATGGTGTGTTCAGGTTGACGGGTTAGGTTTTTGGTCTTATCTGACCACAGCACCTTCAGGACCTACAGCCAGAGCTACAAGGGAATGTTTAGATCGAAACATATTTATGTGAAATGATGAGTCAAAATCCAGAGCTAAATCCTATTGAAAAACTCTTGGCAAGACTTGAAAATATCTGCTAACAGAATGTCCTCCTCTAATGTGATTCAACTGCAGATGTTTTGTAAAGAACAATATGCAGAAATTACAGTCTCTAGATATGCAAAGTTGGAAGATACATACCCAGAATATCTTGCAGTTGCAATTGCAGTGAAAGGTGGTTCAACAAAGTATTGAGTCGACACAACACTATTAGTTATTACAAATAATCAAATTGAATGTTGTATTGGGCATATACATGATGTACATAATACAATTATTAAAAACGAATGTGTACAGATCCTGTACTATTAAAAACTTTTTAGGTCAATATTGCTGTGTCTGGACTTTACTGTTTGGAACAGTATATCATACAGAATATCATGTACGTGACTGGCAACCTCTGATACTTTATCACTTAAAAATATGTCCAATATCTAAAATCATTGCATAAGCATTCAATCCTTTGTATCCTTTACACATTGTGATATAATTGATAAACCATCTTTTGGAACAGAATAGCCTTTATTTGCCACATATACATTACAGAACAGTGAAATTGCTCCTTCTCATATCCCAGCTCGTTTTTCAATGCTGGGGTCAGAGTGCAGGGTTACCCATAATCTAGCATCCCTGAAGCACAAAAATTGAAGGGCCTTGCTCAAGGACCCAAGAGTGGCAGCTTGGCAATACCAGAGCTTGAACCTACAACCTTCCAATCAGTAACCCAGCGCTTTAACCACTGAGCTCACGGTGTACTCAAGGACTTAATTATTCATGTTTGAATATCTGACTTATGGTATTTATGTCTGTCAATTATTTTTATGAAAAGTTATGTGAGGTTACATTTACATTCCCCTGGATAGTTTTGCAAGCTGCATTTTCACTAGAAAACCTTCTTTGTTCACATTGGTGTTTTTTTCCCCCAGTATTTGTTTACACTAAAACTTTTACTTTTGACCTGCATCATTTTTGTCAGGGCTTTATTTAGGTTTAGTGCAAAAATGTCAAGAAAAACAGCACCTTCTTTTAAGGGTCCATTTTGTTTTCATCATCAAATGGTTTAAGCTAAAATGGCTCACATGACTGCATCACATGACTAAAAATACTTTATCACTGTCTTTTTCAAAGGCTATAATATCTCAGAATATATCCAGTAGAGAAAGAATGTTCCAAAAATATAGTGACTCCTGGCTAAACAAACCTCTGGCTTTGATTTTTCCCGAAAGAATGGAATCCTGTTGTCACCACCACCATGCTTTGCAATTCTGTCTCATCAAACTATGGATGTTTTTCTGTTTTTGCTGAAAACCCAAAGTTTAATTTCCCCAAATTGTTTGATTTTCCTCTCCATGCTATTTTCCCATAAAGCCCAGGTTTATGGAGTAACAACCATGGCTGAGCGTCTTCCATCTAAGCTGTAATTATGCATGTTTCTGCTGTTTTCTGAAAGCAACTGCTAATTTTGCAAACCCTGTTGATCCACCACTTTAGTATTGTAGGCGATTGGAAATATTTTTTTTTATGACATACAATCCCAGTTATTTCAATTCGATTCCGCAAACAAAATGTGTGAAAGTTTTTGCAAATGTTTTGGTGAATTATTTACTCTCAGAAAAGAATGTTGCGGGGCACTTTGGATTAGTGGTTAGCACGTTCGCCTCACACCTCCATGATCCGGGTTCGATTCCCATCTCGGCCATGTGTGTGTAGAGTTTGCATATTCTCCCCGTGCCTCAGGGTTTTTTTCTCCGGTTTCTTCCCGGTCCAAAAACATGCACGATAGGTTGATTGGCACCTTGGAAAATTATCCCTAGTGTATGAATGTGTGTGTGTGTGTGTGTGTCCTGCGATGGGTTGGCATTCCATCCAGGGTGTATCCTGCCTTAATGCCCATAGATGCCTGAGATAGGCACAGGCTCCCCGTGACCCGAGGGAAGATCGGATAAAGCGGTAGAAGAATGTTGAATGATGAATGAGAAAAGAATGTGAATATTTTCTGTGAATATTTAGCTTGAAGTGATTAAGGGGTTAAAAAACAGTAAAAAAAAAAAAAGTGCAGTTAAAATCTGTAAGTGAGGGAAATGAAATTCGGACGTGTGATTACAATTGTTTGGTATTGACCTTGCCTCTGGCAATGGATAATGACAATCAATAGAGAAACATTACATCAGTCACCAGTATGCACCACCAATGCCAGGGGCTGATGTCTCACACACAAACACACACACACACACACACACACACACATTAAATGATATTCACTGACGTGTAAATCTTTAAATAACGCTCCACTA